>MJUU01013663.1:0-19797 GCA_002080025.1 Modiolus philippinarum | reverse complement strand
TTCTTTCCCTTTCTTCTCGTCGCAATGAACTTGTCCGCGCAAAATCTCAGAGACCATCGAACCTAGAGCTTTCAAATTTTGTAGGATATTAGCCCCATGTATCTAGATGTGCAACCATTAAAAAATTTTCAAAAGGGGTCCATTAAGGGTACTTTTGGGGGTATCAAAAAGGGGTGGGGTCGTCCTATAGTAACCCTATGGGAAATTGAAATTTTGAAAGTTTTTCACCATTTTTTCACTGTTTCTCAAAAACTATTAACACTAGCTCCATGAAACTTCATCAGAAAGGTAAGGATCATGTAAGAAAGGGTTCCACAGCATTGGGAATTTCAAAATAACTACCGTTGCCATGGAAACCATACCAAAAAAATGGAAATTTTGGGAAAATAGTAGTTTCTGTTGATAATAGTATTTTAATTACAGCAATGTGTATTACTTAGGTTATAAGGGGAACCCCTGCCCAAATTTTTTTTGGAAAGGGTCTGAAATTGGGTGAAATGGACAAAAGAGCACTTTGTTGTCATGGAAACAAAACCAGAAACGTGTTTTTTTTTGTTGAAAAATTGAGTTTTCTGCCCCAAAAAAGGAATTTTGAGAAATATGTATTAAATAGGTTATAAGGGGAACCCCTGCCCAAATTTTCTTTGGAAAGAGATCTGAAATTGGATGTAATGGACAAAAAAAATTTAGTTGCCATGGAAACAAAACCAAAAGCATATTTTTGGGGGAAAATCAGGTTTTCTGATAAAAAAGAAGGAATTTTGAGAAATATGTATTACATAGCTTATAAGGGGAACCCCTGTCCAAATTTTTTTTTGGAAAGGATCACAAATTGGGTGTAATGGACAAAAGAGCAGTTTGTTACCATGGAAACAAAACCAGAAACGTATTTTTTGTTGAAAAATTGAGTTTTCTGACAAAAAAAGGAATTTTGAGAAATATGTATTAAATAGGTTATAAGGGGAACCCCTGCCCAAATTTTCTTTAGGAAGAGATCTGAAATTGGATGTAATGGACAAAAGAGCATTTGGTTGCCATGGAAACAAAACCAAAAGCATATTTTTTTTTGGAAAATCAGGTTTTCTGATAAAAAACAAGGAATTTTGAGAAATATGTATTACATAGCTTATAAGGGGAACCCCTGCCCAAATTTTTATTGGAAAGGGTCTGAAATCGGGTGTTATGGACAAAAGAGCACTTTTTTTCCATGGAAACAAAACCAGAAACGCATTTTTTGTTGAAAAATTGGGTTTTCTGACAAAAAAAGGAATTTCGAGAAATATGTATTAAATAGGTTATAAGGGGATCCCCTGTCCAAATTTTCTTTGGAAAGAGATCTGAAATTGGATGTAATGGACAAAAGAGCATTTGGTTGCCATGGAAACAAAACCGAAAGCATATTTTTGGGGGGAAAATCAGGTTTTCTGATAAAAAAGAAGGAATTTTGAGAAATATGTATTACATAGCTTATAAGGGGAACCCCTGCCAAATTTTTTTTTGGAAAGGGTCTGAAATCGGGTGTAATGGACAAAAGAGCACTTTGTTGCCATGGAAACAAAACCAGAAACGTATTTTTTTTTTGTGGAAAAATTGAGTTTTCCGACAAAAAAAAAGAAATTTTGAGGAATATGTATTAAATAGGTTATAAGGGGAACCCCTGCCCAATTTTTTTTTTGGAAAGGGTCTGAAATTGGATGTAATGGACAAAAGAGCATTTGGTTGTCATAGAAGCAAAACCAGAAATTATTTTTTTTACATAGGTTATGAGGGGAAACCCCTACCCAATTTTTTTTCAAAAGGGAGTCTCGTAATGCCTTGGTATCCGATATGGGAGTTCGTTTGGGAGACTTTTGTGTTTCGCTTGCGAACACAGTTATTACTTGTTTTTCTTGAATAGTTTCAGAGAAGATTTTGAAAAGGGTGATTTTCTCAAAGGCTCTAATGATCAACTATGTCCTCGTTGGACCGAACAAAACGAAATGATAGAAAAAAGAAGGGAATCGGGGAATGTGTCAAAGAGACAACGACCTTAAGGGGGGTAATAACAACTCAAAGCACCTTAAGATCTTTAATGAACGGTGAGCCGGGAAACCCCACATCCAACGGCAGGTCGGAGTCGGCTCCTTAATAAATAGTAATCAAGTTCAGCGAAATAAACATCATCCTAGACTCCTATAGACATAAAGAAAACTAACTAGAAAACAGACAAGACACACAAAGGCTAATTTCCTGACTAAGGACAGGCGCAAACATGCTGCGGCGGGGTCAAACTAGTATTAGGCCTAAACCTTTTTAGTAAAGCACCTTCCCTTCCGTACATCACTGATTCCTGTAAACTTTGGTTAAATTTGCTTTAATAGCGGTTTCAGAGAAGATGATGAAAATATTACTGATGATTTTTCCCACTGGGTCCAATGTTTAGTCCAAGTCTCACCCATGTTTTTTATTGGGTCCGTGTTGTTCATTTTTGTATATGTGCGTGTCTTCATTTTCTTTTCTGTGCCGTGCTCATGTTATGCCTTCGTTTCTTTGTTTTTTTCCGACGTTGCCATTGTCATTGGATTGTTCTTTTCAGACTGACGGTTCGGTTCTCACTTACTTTTCAACCGGCTGGCGACCATGTTTTTTTGTCGGATCTAAACCAGAGACATATAATTATATGCCTCTGTTCGAACGAAATGGGCAATCTAAGTCATTCCTGTTAAGTCAGTTTGGTTGAATTTGCTTCAGCGGTTTAATTTAGAGTCCTGAGAAGATGAAAAGGATCAATTGAACTTGGCGGCTACAAGCCTTGTATACAAGGATTGTCCACAATCCTTATACAAAAGGATTGTCCACAATCCTTATACAAAAGGACTGTACAATACTTGTATACAAGGATTGAAGTCACCTAACTTAAAATTATGTAATGTATGGCTGGGACTAATATAACAGGGATTTGAAACTATTTAACAAACAAGTTTGATCGAATAAAAAGCGGTGTCCAGGCAACGATTTTCGGCTGTAACTTTCGAATTACTCAACATAAAATTATTCTGAAAAAATTTACCGAAAAACTGATTTATCGCATATTTACAACATTAAATTTTCATTCAAACAACAATGAAATCCAAACTAAAAATGGGTAATAAATGCACCATGGGTTGTTTTCTTGTGTAAAAAGGTCGTAAAATTATCGAGAAACCGCCCAATAAACAAATGACAGTTATCGATGATTAATGAGCGTCAGAACAATGAAAATAAAGAAAATTGGCTAACTTTAACTCGCTAGTTTACATGTCAAATTCGATCCTACTATTACGAAATTTTACAAGGATAAAGCCCTTGTATTGGCTTTATAGCCATATATAAAATTTATGCAGGAAATATGTGCTGATAAATTTTCATTGATGTGACCACGCTCATGCAATTTTTAGAAATAAATTTTGGAGTTCAAACACTAAACTTTTCCCTGTGTATTTTAAAACTAAATTTCCAACTAAATTTAAAGAAAAATATATCATGGATGGAATGGTGTCCCTAGAAGGATTAAATGGCAAATGAGGGTAGCAGATTTTTTTATTTATTGTTCAACAACAAGTTGATTCTTTTTGAAACATTTTGGTAGCCCTGAGAAGGGCTTTTGTAATTATAATATTTTCACTGTAACTTCATTTAGACATTGTTCTGTTGAGCAATATGTTTGCATAGTTTGTTGAAGACTTCTTCGGTGTTTTGTGCAAGCTCAACGGGATTTTGTAGTTTGGGTTTGTACCCCTGTCACTGGGTCAAAGTTGACTGGGGGGTTTACAGTGGCATGTTCCATTTTATTTGTGTATCAATAGTGTTATAATTTATTCTCTTCTGATGCACGATTATTGTCTATTCCTTGCACAGATAGTTATTTGTGATACACAACGAGACTTTGAGGTTGGAGTTAGATATGAACTTGTTGAATCGTTTTTACAGGAATTTCATTGGTCGATCGCTAAGTAATAACACATCACGCGTGATGTGCTATTTCTTTTTCGACGTTTCTATTGGACAACTTTGAAATCTCGTTGTCCGTGATTAACGTTACCTAGCAATGGTGTTGTTATTTGAAACAAAAACAGCAGTTCGACACTAAATATTCACTGCATTTGTGAAAATCATAAGAGAAATTGTTTTAGAGAATTGTATATCGCTGGATATCAACTCTCGTTATGTAATTTCAAGTATAATAAACTCGCCAAACTCGTTAACAGAGTTTTTAGATTATCAATTAATGGCCAAAGCAGTTGCTAAATCAGCCAGTCGAGCACTTGGTTTATAGGGTCTGTAAGTCTCGTCCAAGTTTGGGACTTCCGGGGACATAATTTGTACCCGGAAGTTGCATTTTTAACAGAAAAGTATGACGTTTCAAGCAAACAATAAGGACGTCATAATCCCACAACGTCATATTTTGGCGGGAAACGTTTTCAATTTTGAATTTTATCGTAGTTTCTCGGTGTGACATGACGAGACTTACAGACCCTATTGATTGTGAAAAGTAAATTACATGGTGGTTTTCAGCATAATATATTCTCAAAGCTGTATGATACTATGGTTTGGTCAGTAATTGACTATGGATCTTGTATTTGGGGAACCAAAAATTTCTCTTGTATTAATGCTGTCCAAAATAGGGCAATGAGATTTTTTATGGGAGTTGGTAAATATACGCCAAATGATGCTATATCTTGCGATATGGGTTTGAAGCCATCATGTATAAAGCAATGGTCAAGTGTTTTTAGACAGTGGGCAAGATTTTCAGCTATGGACTATGATAGAATAAATTTTAAAGTATTTAAATGGTCAATAAAAAGGGCTAATAATGGAATAAAAAATTGGTGTTTTAGAGTTTGTGATTTGTTTAAAATTCAAAATCTTGAAGAATATTGTGATTTTGAGAGTAATGTAATTTCTAAACTTATGATTAAACAAATTGAACAATCACTCTTTGATAAATATAAATCTGATTGGAGTAATAGAATTTCTGCATATAATGACGGTAGTAAATTAAGAACTTATAAATTGTTTAAGCATAGTTTTTGTACTGAAACTTATTTGATTATCATTTGCCTCTTAAATATAGAAGTGCGTATGCAAAATTTAGGTGTGGGGTTGCTCCCCTTAAAAATATGAAAGGAAAGCAGTCAGTGAAAGAACTTGCTGCAATTGTAATCATGTCGAAGATGAGTTTCATGTTTTGATGCAATGCCCGCTATATGCAGATCTCAGACCTCAGATGTTCGCGGTATTTAAGATTTTAATCTAAATTTTAGTTTTTTATCAGATATAGATAAATTTATATTTTTATTTGGTGATGAAAATGTTTTTAACATTGTAGCCAAGACCTGCTATAATATTTTAATTAGGAGGAACAGTCTTTTATATCAATAATTGTGATATTATGTTGAGTATAAATAGTTCTAATTTCAATATGTTTTAAAACAAGTCTCTCATAAATCGTATAATCTTTTAAGATTGGTACTTGCAATATATTTTATCAGAAGTCCATTATTACTAATAATGGACTTCTGATTTTATGTAATTGTTGTATGGATGTTTTATATGTAAATATGTAATTGTACATTGTATGTAGTGAGACTATAATAAAAATATGAATCTTATTATATTTTGAAATAAAATAAACTCTACTGAGTTGATATCCATCGATATACAATTCTTTCTCGCTATGAAAGCTACAAATATTAATTATTATTAATATAATAAGATAACATATTTTAATTCTTGTTTATTATTGCAGCTGCACTTTCTTCATTTAATTTTAATAGTTAGCTTGTTTATTTGATTATAAGTAACGGTTGTAATCCATAATCCTTTACAAAAACAATGCCAGTCTTAAACATACAAGCTATCATAATTAGACAAATCTTTAAATGGAGCCATATCCTGCAAAAACCACAACTTAAAACTTCAAAATATATCATTTCTTATAAAAATATGAAATCTTTTGCATATTTAGTCAATACATCAAATATTACTAATTTAAAAAGATGTTGAAAAAGTCCTTTTGTATAAGGATTCTGAACAATCCTTGTATACCAGGATTGTAGCCGCCAAGTTCAGTAGATCCGATGAAAATTTGATTTTTCCATAGGGCACAATGTTAAACCTAAGTTATGCGCTGGTTGCAATGTTTGTCATCTGATAGGAACGCAATAAACAATCTTTGTCCAGAACCTTCCACGCATCATTACTATAAAGATTCAGTGGTTTCAGAGGAAAAGATGAAAGTGTGAAAAGTTAACCAGAGGCGTTTACCCCTAATAGCTGGTATCCGTATTTAAGCAGTAATGTTTCCGTGATAATCCGTATTTTAAGATTTTCTTCCCGTATTTCAAATAAATGAGAGAAACTAAACTATTTTTGTTGTGAATAACTCCTCTACGTATGACTAAGCAATTAAAATGATGGCCTTAATGAATATAATTAATTGACATTTATTTATCTTTATATTTTGATGACATCAACAAATTTTATCATTTCATCTGTGGAGTTCATCTCGTCCAATTTATCAGCAACTTTTTTTCTCTACTTCATTGGATTGATTGATTGATCCGAGTTACATGTCTAGTGAGCAATATTTTAGCTATAACAGGACGACACCGAGTTTATGAATTAAAAAAAGTCATTAGTAAAACATAAGAAATTGACAACAGGGGCAACAAGTTTTAACTGCCCCTGGATAATTAGTAAAATGGGTAGGGGTAGGAAACTTATCCTTCCATACGACCTCCACCAAGTCGGTCATTTCACTTTAACAGTTAAAGCGGGGATGGATTGGAAATATAGCCTTTCATATAACCCCTAGTGAGTACTCTACTTCTATGTGAAATATAGTAGGGGACTCTATTGCATGACACGTGGTGTTGCTTCGCAGTTTGTCTACAATGGTTCGCAGTTTAGGTTTTTTTCTATGTGAAAAAATGGGTAGGGCCACGCGGGTAGGGGCAGGAAATTTAACTTTCCGGAAATATGACCTGGCTACGAGGTTTCACTTGGAGACGTGCCCCGACAGGATGGTTTTAACAGAGACCTACATCATTCAACTTGCTTTGAACTTCAAAGATCGTTGTTTATCTATAGGAAGTTATTCTTTCACTGATTGTCCAATTTCGGAAATAGATCTGATTTATTTCACGGCTTGTGAATAAACCGTATATTTGCAGTGTGAATCCGTACTAGTGCGTATTTTTACTTGAAAATCCGTAGTGGTAAACACCTCTGGTTAACGGACTGACGGACTACTGACGCCAAAGAGATGACAATAGCTCACACTGAAAATTGGGTTAGGTGAGCTATAAACCAATAATCTTGTAAATGAAAAAAAAAAAAAAAAAAAAAAAAAAAAATNTGACTGTTCCACTTCGCCTTATCGCTATGACCCTTGTGGGCATATATTAACGGGGGACTTGAGCATTATTGTAGACAAAGAAGTTAGAAGATTCTTTAGAAAAGGGCCTAAATATCGCCCACCTTCGAAAATAAACTGGCAAGCTTGTTTCGACATTTTCAAAGACTCGATTACCACTGAAGTATTGTATAAAATGGTGCAAACGAGAAAGTGCAGACAAACATGCTCTTAATATGTTTAAAGATAAAATCATTAGTAAAGTCACCAACAGAATTAATTCCTATAAGAAAATTATTATGAGTCACCACCTAAGCTGTCGGTAAACAGAATTAAGTCCAAACTGAAAGAACTTGGTGAGAAATATGTGTTTGCACTTGTCGACAAAGCTTCAAATAACGTTGCCATCATCTGAAAAAAAATACTATATCGATGTCCAAAAAAAACGAACTGGCAAGTTCTAGCACTTTAAAACGTACAAATTATGACGAGAAAACGCTCACCAAACAACATTACAAGGATACAGAAACACTCAAAGTTCCACCTAAAGATGACACCCTACCTACTATGTACTGGATTCCTAAACTTCACAAAAATCCCTACAAACATCGTTTCATTTCGGCTTCAAGTAATTGTTCTACCACAAATTTGTCCATCAATTTAACCAGTGCACTCACTTGTATAAAGGAGCTAGTCAAAAACTATTGTGAAAAAACATATCAAAACTCTGTTGTAAATTACTTTTTGAGTGTAAAAAAATTCTATTGAAGTTTTAGATAAACTGCAATCTATAGATAGACCAGTTTCATCTATTGACAGTTATGATTTTTCTACACTTTATACAACCCTTCCTCATAATTTGATTAAATCCAAATTGGGTGAACTTATTAAATGATCTTTTAAATTTTCGCGTCTTCAGTTTGTTTGCTGCAACAAAAAGCAAGAATTATTCTCCAATATCTGTTACAACAATTATTGCTCCTGGACGTGTGATGATATGATTAAGGCACTGAATCTCTTGCTAGACAACATTTATGTTCGTTTCGGCAACATTGTTTATCATCAGGTCATTGGAATCCCCACGGGTACTAATTGTGCACCTCTCATTGCAGATCTTTTTTCTGTTCTGTTACGAACGGGATTTCATGAAAAAACTACAAAATGGAACCGCATACCAAATAGTGATAAACTTATTTCTATTTTCAATGATAATAGCAGGTATATTGACGATATCGTTACTATTGACAATCCCCAGATTTTAGCTTATGTTGACACCATTTACCCACAACAACTGAAACTTAATAAGGCAAACAATGATTCTAAATACTGCCCTTTTCTGGATCTAAGTATCATCATTGACTCTGGTAAAATAAAAACTAAAGTTTATGATAAAAGGGATGATTTTGATTTTACTATTACTAATTTCCCCTTTCTTGACGGCGACGTTCCCGTAGCTCCATCCTGCGGGTTGTATGCATCTCAACTTGTACGATTCGCTCGCATTTGTTCTACCCTTGATGATTTTAATGAGCGTAACCTTACTCTTACATCCAAACTTTTACAACAAGGTTACAGATTTCATAAATTATTAAATACTTTTGAGAAGTTTTACAGAAGATATGAACATTTGATATCTAGATATAATGTGACCCGCAAACAACTTGTTACAAAGGGCATTTCTCATCCTCGGTTTTATGGAAATGTTGTTAAAAATGTCAAAAACTGATAAATAATCCAGAAAAACTGGGACGTTACTTATATTCTTTACGTAATAGTGGATCTAAACAAATCCGTTAAATTGGCTTTGGATCCCAGTGACCTGAAGACTTTACATATATACTGGCCTCTCACTGATGCTGCCGATGTCTACTGAAATACACGAAGACTCTTTACCAAACCCTTCGGGGAGTTTTGAGTTTGATTTTTTTTTCTGTAGTGTGATAGTGTTTTAGCAACAGACTAGATTCCTAGAGCTAGCCGGTGAGCACTCTTTGACCCTTCTTTCAAAATTACGTTTTGTCATATGCTTTTTCTGCTTCAAGATAGTGGTCATTGAGTTAGTAGTCTACCTGTATTGGGTTTTATTCGCATGTTTATGAGGGGGCAAGGGTGGGGCGGGGTGCACCATAACAGCCTCACAGCAACAGATAACAGATAACAGATAATTCAAATAAGTGATAACAGCTAACAGTGTATATCAAGTCAATAACAGCTAACATATAAATGTAAAACTTGGATAACAGTCACCTTATTCAATGAAAATTCTTGTGGAGAAGATATACATGCATAGGCCATCATTGTTCACCATAAACATCTTCATTGACTTCATTATCAACAAGTGTGGATCATATTGCATGGTAATAGGGAGGACAAGGCTTCATTGCACTGGAAAAAATGGTATAACTATGATATTTTTTCAAAGTTCAAGGTCCAAAACTCTGCCAAATAACAGTGGACACAAAGTTACCAAACTTTAACTTGGTCTGTGACTCATTAAGGTACTCACATACAAAATATCAGATCAATGCCTGCAATGCTTTTGAAAAAAAATGAAGAAAACTGACATTTTACTAAACTTTTCAAATTCCAAAGTCCATAACTCTGTCAAAAATAAGTGGACCGGAACCAAACTTAATCTTGGTCTGTAACTCATTTAGGTAGACTCACAATCAAAATATAAGTTCAATTCCTGCAACACTTTAGAAAAAAAATGTGGAAAACTGACATTTTAGTAAAATTTTCAAAGTCCAAGGCCCATAACTCTGTCAAAAATCAGTGGACAGAAACCAAACTTTAACTTGGTCTGTAACTCACTAAGGTAGACTCACATACAAAATATCAGATCAATATCTCCAAGGGTTTTAAAAAAAATGCGGAAAACTGATCGGTGGGACAGACCGACGGACGGACCGACAGAGCGCAAACCTTTAAGTTCCCTTTGGCTATCGCCGGTAGGTGACTTGAAAAGTACTTTATTTTTTACTCATTATCGCTGTACAAGGCGAATAATACAATAGCCCTAAACTTTTTTAAATGTCCTGGATTAGGCTAGTTGAATTTTTCTACCCACCAACACCCCCAGTAGTAACATCTCACATGAAGTCTTATTCTTTTCGTGAATAAAATTATTGAGTCCTGTCTCTGAACTTATTGAGTCCTGTCTCTGAACTGACAAACTCAAATGCCACAAGAAGTATTGTCTTAGTTATGCTTAGAATGAAATGCGCAGTTCAAATTGTATTACATTGTCTTACTGCTTTGTGTTTTATCAACATGTTTTTCAATTGTCAAGAATCGAAGTTTCGAACAATTTTCAAAAATCGGTATGTGTGAATTTTCATTGA
The DNA here is from genome assembly GCA_002080025.1 of Modiolus philippinarum. NCBI lineage: Eukaryota > Metazoa > Mollusca > Bivalvia > Mytilida > Modiolidae > Modiolus > Modiolus philippinarum. The sequence goes on along the minus strand of MJUU01013663.1, from coordinate 9,078 downwards.
TGAAATTTTCTTTTCTCATGTAGATATCGGTGCTAATTTGACTCCTTGTATGAGTTTTTTTTTTTCAATTTCAACTCTTGTCTTAGAGATGAATTATTATTCATTCGATTAATTTGTCATGTATAGTCTATTCATTCTGATTTCTATATAGTATTTGATGATTGTTTTTTTAATCATATAGCTTCCGTCTACAACTTCTTCGTCTACATTCTGGTAAATCAAGCTAATCCTAACTTGGAATTTGAGAAAAAAGTCCCAAAACACCGTTAAATTATATGATATTAAAAAGGGCAACGAGTATATAAAATACTAAGAAAAAAGTCTTGAGGTTATAAAATGTATGTCGTGATGGGAGTTTTCCCTGCACAGAATCGGTTTTCAGGGGCTCCGACTACAGAGCTGTCGGGCGCGTCCCCAGTTGGTGGATAGGGGAATTCCCTGTCTATGCGGGCAGAAAGCCTGACCGCGAACCATTGTAGCCAAACTGTGCGGAGAAATGCAATACTCCATGCATGCTGACCCCTTCTATATTGTCTAAAGAGAGCTTGGACTCGTATAGAAGGCTAATTTTCCTGTCCCTACCCACTCTCCCCCTTTCCAGTGGCAATCAAACCTGTTGTCTCTTCCATAATTGATACTTTCTTCTCTTTCTTATATTTTTTTTATTAACTTTGATTAACTTGTTCTTGTCCTGATAAAGTTTAAATAATAGAGGGTATAACCCCCTCTTTGGACTCGGGACTTTGGCCTTATTTTCGGCGTACTTCGGACTTGACCACTTGAGTCCATGGACTCCGCGGACCTAAAAGTCATAGCATTTGGACTTCTACTTCAAATTTCAAACAAATTCAAAAAATAAAAAATGGACTCTGGACTTCATCTCAAATTTTGATCAATTTTGGGTGTACTCTAGACTCAAGGGGGTAGGGGGGTTATACCCTCATAATACTCACCGGACGTTAAACTGTAACCTGGGACTAACATAACAGGGATTTGAAACATTCACATTTTTTATAATTTCGGTTTCTCGGCAGATTTACCTGTAATTCGTCGTATTTTTTAGCATTTCTCTGTTGAAACATAGGAAAGTTTTAGTACACTTTACAGCTACATTTTTTCACCGATTTTAATACAAAGCACACCATTTTATAGAAAAAGTTTCCTGAAAATCATAGTATTCCAAAATACACAAACTTTGTTCTAAAAGTTGGATATTTTTTTATTTTTTAGAAATATACCACGAAATTTTACACTTCATGACGTTTTTTTTTCAGTACACTTTTTATTTTCCCTGAAATTTTTAATGCTACAAATTTTACATGGTTGAAAAGATGAAACTTCGATGCGAATCATGGTATATTTTTCTTTAAATTTAGTTGAAAATTTAGTTTTAAAATACACAGGGAAAAGTTTAGTGTTTGAACTCCAATATTTATTTCTAAAAATTGCATGAGCGTGGTCACATCAGTCAAAATTTATCTATGTAAGTGGTAAATATGTCCGGGTAGAAATGTGTCAGGGGGACAGATATTACTAGGAAACTAAGTCCATGGACACATATTCCTAGGAATATCAATCCGGGTGGACAGATATTTCTAGGAAAATGTGTCCTCGGACAAATATACCTAGTAAAATTGATGTCCGGACATATCTTCCTAGGAGATTTATTCTGTCCGGACAAATTTTCCTGACGGACATATTTTACTGTTACATCAGCACTATTAAAAAAATTCCTGCATAAATTATATATGGCTATAAAGTCAATACAAAGAGCTTTATCCTGGTAAAATTTCGTAATTGTTGGATGGAATTTGACATGTAAACTAGCGAGTTAAAGTTAGCCAATTTTCTTCAATTTCATTGTTCTGACGCTCATTAATCACCGATAACTGTCATTTGTTTTATTGGACGTTTTCTCGATAACTTTACGACCTCTTTGCACAAGAAAACAACCCATGGTGCATTTATTACCCATTTTAAATAAGAATTTCATCGTTGTTTGAATGAAAATTTAATGTTTTAAATATGCCATAAATCAGCTTTTCGGCAAATTTTTCAGAATGAATTAGTGTTGAGTAAATCAAAAGTTACAACCGAAAATCGTGGCCGGGACACTGCTTTTTATTCAATCAAACTGGTTTGTTCAAATCCCTGTTACATTAGTCCCAGCTGTAACCAGAGACATATAATTGAGGGGGGNTAGATGTTTTTAAGCTCGGGATTTCGGGATTTTTATGATTTAAGCCCGGGATTTCGGGAAATTTATTCACCGGGAATCGGGATTTCATCAGTCTTTAAGTTTCTTTGTAGTTCGGGATTTCGGAAAGTCGGGATTCCGGGATCAGATCCCCTCCTGTCCCCCCCTCATAATTCAATTTAATTATATGTCTCTGTTGTAACTAACCAATCAATCAAATTATTTCAAACTGAACTATAAAAAAATAGCTTGTCAAATTAACCATAGCAAATAAAAAGTTGAATTACAAAATCGACTGAATAGTCAAAATGTAGAATAACAACTTATGCAGTTGTAGACCACAGCTTATTTTAAACATATTTTATTATCAAATACATATAATGATACATAGGATTAGACACAAGTTACACAACTTACGAGGCCTTCTCCTTTACAAATGACAAAATACAAAACACACAGTATATTACAAATAGATTTTTTAAGTCAAGTATGATAAGTTAGAAAGAGAGAGAGAGAGAGAGAAAAAATAGCATATAACTATATGGATCGTGAAAACTGCCGCCGCCAACAACCCGCCCACAACACCTGGATATAACGTTTAGTACTTAGACAAATCTTCTTAGTATCTACAATGTATTTTTGTAAGGGTTAGAAGGTTACTAAATTTTTCTTAACAATTAAGAAGTCGAGCCGATAGGCGAGACTTCTTAATTGTTAAGAAAGATTTAGTAACCTTCTAACCCACTTAGAAGGTATGTTTTACTCGAGACTCCCTTTTATGTGACAAGGTGTTACTTTATGATCTTTACAAATCAAAGACTATACGGTCAATATCTGTTAATCAGCAAAGATACAGGAAGAAGACAGTGGGTGTAATTTATTGCTCATCAAACTTTTGTCAAAATGATACTGAAAATTTGTTTTATTTTAACAAAAACATTCGATGTGAACGGGTCAAATTTACTGTGGAGAATTCCGGGTATGGTATATAAATCGAAAAAACGTCGTAGTAATTGATTGTTTCCGAATTGATATATCAAATTGTGATCAATGGATGGAAAATATACAGTTGTGTTGTGAAAAGTGAAAAAGTGAAAATTGAAATTTGGAAAAAAATAAGTTTCATCATAAAAATTGAAAATATAAAGTGAAGGAATGGAAATGTGAAACAAAATTACAGCTTCATTGTGAAAATTGAAATTTGGATGAAAATTACTCTTTCACTGAAAAAGAATGTGAAAAAAAAGAAAATTGAAATTTGGAAAAAATGGAGGTTTTGTTTTTAAAAAATGAAAATTGAAATTATCTCGTGGAATTAAATTTTGTAAGCAATAAAATTTTATGATGGATATTTTATCACAACATTCCGTTTATTTATTTAGCAAATGATCCGCGACTAATCAGAATGATGCATTTCTAATCTCTAATGTGTTAATTCTACTCTATTGTTCTGACTTGTATTAAGCAAGTTATTAAGATGGTCAGTAGACAGATTCTTAACACTTTAGAGATTGGAAATGCAGCATTCTGATTGGTCGAGAAGTAAAACACTAATAAAATCAAGGCACAGTTTTGTTCATGTGTTAAAATTGGATTTCCGAAAAGAATATGATTTATATTTGGTTGGATATCAAGTTCAAAAAATCCATTCAACAAGGATACTCGTTGTTGGTTGAATTTTCTGCAAGAAAGAAAGTGTGACGGTGGTCACTTTGTTTACTTGTTTCGTTTTTATATGGGGTATTTAGGTTAATGTTAGTATTATTTATAGTTCCTTAAGTAATTCTTACGAGTACGGCCACGTAAATTCTCGCCGGGACACTTCCCGTTTGGCTTCACGTACCGGTTTCCCCGGCCGGGCTCGTTGCCCCTAGGAACTATAAATAACGTCACTCACCGGGTCACCGGGACAGTCAAACGTTATATAGGATTCGAAACGAGCTGACCGTTGTTTTTATTATATTATCATGTAACAAGTATTCATGGTCGTCACTATGTCTTGTATATTATAAATGTAACATGTAGGATAGCAATATACAGCATTAAGTGTCTGGTGACACTTGGAATAAATATTTTCCTACCTTCTTGTCATGGTAATATTTCCAAGTTTGATTTCATACAAAAACAATGCCGGAATTTCTAGTCCAAACCATGGTGCTGTTGTCAGGAATGTCGGAACATCTGTTCCGTGGATAGAACAAACAGTATGTTTGTTTACAGGCAGAAGTCCCTTTAATCAGACTTCCAACAACAATAAACAAACACACCAAGTTTGTATGGTACTGTCCCAACAGAATAAAATGTCTGCCATGTTCATGTGTTTACATCTGTACGTAAATGACGTCATATTTGACCATGTGGTTATAAAGGAATGTTGGTTGCAGGGATTTTCAGGAAATTTCACTAAGGGTATGAATTACCCAGTCTGTTTGAAGCCAGGACGTTTGTCTCCTTTTTATGAGGAAAACTTTTCTCCTCATAACGGGATATGGATATTTTGAAAATTAAGTTGTTGATTTGTAAATAGAATGAATTTTATTTGTTTACGTTATGGTAGCCTACTGGATTTTTTTTAGAATACTGTCAGACAAAAGGATATAATAGCACAGTCTGTGCTATCAACTTAATGCGGTTTTCAATTTTCACCCAGATTTAACACTTGTCTAGTCAACAGTGTCACAGAGCTAGTTGTAAGCTGGATTGTATACTGAATTTATTTCAGTTCTGAAAACGTTATTTCAGGGCAAAAATTGCGTTATTTTGTGGGATTTTTTTTAATACTGAATTATTCGGTATTTAGTTATTTATTTCAGTAATTTGGTAAACGTTGGATTTTCAAACTGAATTTATTTCAGTTAATTAGTTGGTAGACTGAATCTATTTCAGTTAAGTTGTAGATTGTAGAAAAAGAATTCTTCCATTGGTAATGAAAGTACATAGATTTATTTTGCTGTTGTAATGTGTTGGAATGGATTATTGTAATGTTGTTACTTTTTAACGTGGATTAAAATGACAAACTTTGTCATACACATGGATGTCGTCCTTTCGGAGTTGTTACTGGAGTTATTTGTTGTAAAGACACTCAGTATCTAGCGTGAGAAGCTGCTTTCGGTGGTGTATATTGGCATGTTGGAGATACCTTAGGTGCTAGATAAANTATTGGTTCACCATGGGTATGTTGTCTGCACGTTCGTAGATATTGTTTGGGGAATTACTGAATTCCAAGTGTTGATTTGAAATCAGATTTTTAATTGTTTTATATGATGCCCAAATTACGTGTGATTTTCTAATTGTAACAAACAATCAGTTTGTTTTGGATTCATGTATCGAGTTATGTCTGTTTATACATTTTAAGTAATACTATGGGCTATGTGCTTTCGGTGATGTAAAAACATTCATGGGGTACAAGATGTACAGTGATTGGATAGGACTTGTTAAGCTTATGTTAAGCTTGTGTTTTGAGAAGTTGGATCTTCTCTTGGGTTTCCTGTGTTGACAAGCCTTAGGATGTTGAAACTGAACTGTTGTTCAGTCCACGTTACGTTACGGAGAAGAGTTCTACTGGAGTTACAATAATGCATGTACAAGAGGATTTTAAACTAGCATTTTGCTAGTAATATTTGTCACGTTTATACAGCATGCACTCATTACTTTTGGATTATATCTGACATTTTGTCAGACACTCAGTATTTCGTTGTAATATGTCAAGTTTGGATAATATAGCTATTTTATGCTATGCAACTTAGTAATATTGAAGAGATTTCGCCGGGAAAATGTATCATTTACTTTTGGGAAGGATCAACTATGCTCCGACACCGTGACTTACCAATGAGGACTACAGTTTGATGTTTACTTATATGCTGTTGTCAACTGGAGTACTTTTGTGGATTTGTGAACTTTTAGACATTTTTATCTATATCCTTTACAATGAACTGTAACTTTAAGTATCAATTCAGTATTTCATTCATTGCAGACACTGACTTTAAAAATAATTGTTTTATTACACTGAACGTTATTCATATTATTGTATATTGTAATTTTTTTTTCCAAACTCTAGGGACTAATGTGAGGGCACATTAGATCTTAAGAGAGGGGGAGTGTGACGGTGGTCACTTTGTTTACTTGTTTACGTTTTTATATTGGGTATTTTAGGTTAATGTTAGTATTATTTATAGTTCCTCAAGTAATTCTTACGAGTACGGCCACGTAAATTCTCGCCGGGACATTTCCCGTTTGGCTTCACGTACCGGTTTCCCCGGCCGGGCTCGTTGCCCCTAGGAACTATAAATAACGTCACTCACCGGGTCACCGGGACAGTCAAACGTTAGGATTTGAAACGAGCAGACGCTCAATCTTTGGCTACCGTTTTATATTATTATCATGTAACAAGTATTCATGGTCGTCACTATGTCTTGTATATTATAAATGTAGCATGTAGGATACAAATAAACATTTTGTTTATATACAGCATTAATCATTTCCAATATCCTGGAATCCGGATTTTACATCGGAGTGAACAACGAGCCAGAATCTAGCACTCCGGTTACATTGGGGGCTACGTCCGCGGGATATTTGGAACAGTTGGATTTTAAATCTGTATTTATTACAGAATTATGAATTTATTTATTATGTTTTATTCGTTTAATTTATAACGACCATGTACCAGGAAATCAAACGAATTTTCGTTTGTTTTACGATCATCTTGATCGTTGTACAGTTTCACACAGTTTTTTGTGTATCTGGTGACACCTGGAATAGAAAGGAAATAAATATTTTCCTACCTTTTTGTCATGGTAATTGTGATATTTCCAAGTTTGATATTTTACATCCATTGTTTTCGAGTTCCGGAATTTCTGGTCAAAACCAAGGTGCCGTTGTTAGGAATGTCGGAACATCTGTTCCGTGGAAAGAACAAACAGTATGTTTGTTTAAAGGCAGAAGTCCCTTTATTCAGACTTACAACAATGAACAAACGCACCAAGTTTGCATGGTACTATCCCAACGGAATAAAATTTCTGCCATGTTCCAGTGTTTACAGTTTGACGTAAATGACGTCATATTTGACCATGTGGTTATAAAGGAATGTTGGGGTACGTTGCAGGGATTCTCGGGAAATTTCACCAAGGGTATGAATTACCCAGTTTGTTTGAAGCCAGGACGTATGTCTCCTTTTTATGAGGAAAACTTTTCTCCTCACAACGGGATATGGATATTTTGAAAATTAAGTTGTTGATTTGTAAATAGGCCTAGAGTGAAATTTATTTTCGTTTACGTTACGGCAGCCTATGTTTATGGATGTTCGATACTGGAATTTTTAATAAATACTGTTGGACAAAAGGATATAATAGCACAGTCTGTGCTAACAACTTAATGTGGTTTTCATTAAGATTTAACATTTGTTTATACTCTATAGTCAACAATGTCACGGAGCTAGTTGTAATTAAGCTGGATTGTATACTGAATTTATTTCAGTTCTGAAAACATTATTTCAGTGCAAAAAAAAATGCGATAAATGTGGAATTTTTCAGACTGAATTTATTTCAGTAAATTAGATGGTAGACTGAATCTATTTCATGCAGTGAAGTTGTAAACTGTTGAAAAAAAATGCTTAATTTGTAATGCAAGTACATGGAATTATTTTGCTGTTGTTATTTGTGAGAATGGATTATTGTAATGTTGTTAATTTTTAATGTGGATCAAAATGACAAACTTTGTCATACACATGGATGTTGTCTTTTCGGAGTTGTTACTGGATTTATTTGTCGTAAAGACATTCAGTATCTAGCGTGAGAAGCTGCTTTCGGTGGTGTATATTGGCATGTTGGAGATACCTTAGGTGCTAGATAAAGGCATGAGGATAGGTATAGACTAATGGTTAGTCTTTGCAATATACATTTGTTATGACCTGTATTGGTTCACCATGGGTATGTTGTCTGCACGTTCGTAGATATTGTTTGGGGAATTACTGAATTCCAAGTTTTGATTTGAAATTAGATTTTAATTGTTTTATATGATGTCCAAATCATGTGTGATTTTCTAATTGTAGCAAACAATCAGTTTGTTTTGGATTCATGTATCGAGATATGTCTGTTTATACATTTTTAGTAATACTATGGGCTATGTGCTTTCGGTGATGTATAAAACATTCATGGGGTACAAGTTGTACAGTGATTGGATAGGACGTGTTAAGCTTATGTGAAGCTTGTGTTGTGAGAAGTTGGATCTTCTCTAGGGTTTCCTGTGTTGACAAGCCTTAGGATGTTAAAACTGAACTTTTGTTCAGTACGTTTTACGTTTCGGAGTAGAGTTCTACTGGAGTTGCAATAATGTATGTATAAAGAGGATTTTTAACCAGCATTTTGCTAGTAGTGTTCGTTACATTTACACATCATGTTCTTATTAGTTTTGGATCATATCTGACATTTTTGTCAGACACTCATTACTTCGTTATATGTAGAGTTCCATGGATAATATAGCTATTTTATGCTATGTATAGTCACTTTGAAGAGATTTCGCCGGGAAGATGTGTTATTTACTTTTTGGGAAGGATCAACTATGCTCGGACACCGTGACTTACCAATGAGGACTACAATGATGTTTACTTATATGCTGATGTCTACTGGAGTACTTTTGTGGATTTGTGAACTTTAAAGACATTTTTATATCCTTTACAATGAACTTTAAATATCACTTCAGCATTTCATCCTTTCAGAAACTGACTTTAAAAATAATTGTTTTATTGTATTTAACATTACTTATATAACTGTATATCGTAAGTTCTTCCAAACTCTTGGGACTAATGTGGGACACATTTGATCTTAAGAGAGGGGGAGTGTGACGGTGGTCACTTTGTTGACTTGTTTACGTTTTTATATGAGGTA
>MJUU01013660.1:41960-68407 GCA_002080025.1 Modiolus philippinarum | reverse complement strand
CAGAATAACTTTGGCAGACATCACCAACACCACTAACCTTAACCGTGCTAACAGTCTTGACGATTTCCAGTATGATGCAGCATAATGGCGAGTATATTTTTTTAACGCTCCGCGGGTTCTCAAGCCTCAAACGCCGGCGGCGAAGCCTTGACTTGTTTTGAATCTTGCGATGTGTTTTAAAGTCCCGAATGTGTGTATAATCCGATTATGAAAACATATTTACAACTCGAAGCGGGTGCAAATGGCGGCCGAGAATAGTATTCTGCATAGCAACGTCAGAGAATTCACAAGACATGCGCGTCAATTGTTGACATCTGTAACTTCCGGGGACCGGCAAAGTAAATTCTACCTTCGACAACTTATGTCTCTTCAGTGGATATCAAATCAACATATTTTTTTAAATGATAAAGGTATTGAATTTCCGTTCAAACAATCACACGTATATTTGTATTATTTTCCCTTTTTATTACATTCTGTTGTGTATAACTAAATACCGAAGTTACTGTGAATTTAATTTCTGCATATGCGCATTTCGACAACTTATGTCTCTTCAGTGCAGATAAAATCTAAACATTTGGAAGACCATAAACTCAAACATTTACCTAATTTACCTAATAAAGCATTTACCTAATTTACCTAATAAAGCGTTGAAAGTGTATTCAATATTACATTTGAGATTATCTTATTAACAAGATTGTAAGCAAAGACGGAATATGGAGTAAATGTACATGAGACAAAGTCTCTACAAATACTTGGTAAAACAAGCAATGAAAATTGGAGACAATTCAATTACATTAATCTATATGTCATTTGTTTCACATCTGTATAACAGATAGTTAACTCGATATTATTTTTAATATTATGAAATACTTTTGCAGTTCGAAATAATGGGGACGACAGTGCAGGAATACAAAAAAGTTACATAAATAAGTCTTGTCAGTTGAAAATAGAAATTAATAAACCAAAAAGAAGTGAGAAAATTATATAACAGAACTATTTACTAATCAAATGAGAAGACAAATGGTGCATCAATATTGATCCTTGACATAGTGTACAGAATATCTGAGGATGTATCTGATTGTCATGCTGAAAGATCATACAATTAACAATGAAAGAATATGAAGTAAATGCATATGAGACAGTCTCATCAAATACATGATTAAAATTTTAAACACAAAAGTCGAAAATGGGTAGCCTTGACAACCGCCCCCAGAAATTCCTTCCTAAGAAAATTTAAGTTTTGTACAGAAGTTGTATTTCTTTATAAGGATTTGATGTGAATCGAAATAACATACAAAAGTTACTGAAATGGTAATTTTCGGACTTATTTACGTCTTTAAATTTATTTTGTATCTATATATCTCATTTTACCAATCTATTTATGTATCATCTTTATTATATCCAACAATTACCTAAGAACTGAATAAGAAATGGAAAATTAACTTCATACAATTTTGATTAGACAGGTCTACTAACCATATTTATTTATCTTATAATATATGCTCACAATTCGAATTTCGAAACATAGTGTTAGTAAAACATGGCCTTATTTGAAGTAACATCGTCTTATAATATGTCATCAAGCTCTTATTTTCAAAACATCTTGTCCGCTGAAATTAGAAAACCAAAATAATAAATACACTTTTTGGGGATTTTACTGACAACTGCCCCAAGAGTTACCTTTTTTGAAATTAGTAAAACAACAGTTTCCAACACTGATTTTTGACTGGTCATATGACAATAAACATGTACTGACATGTAATGATTTATAATTATATATAATTATTTAGGTAAAATATGTATGTTGTCCAGTCGTACAAGCCTTTCGGGGAATTTTTATGGGAGCAACATTGATAAAAGGTGCAATATTATGACAGGGGATACACAATGTAATATAATTAGTAAATGGTTGTTATTTATTATACTGTTTGTAATATGATGGGTTAACAAGTAGTGCATTTTTTTCACTTACCTTTAACAACAATTTTTAAGGTCCGAACGTAGGTTTTTAATTTCATACATTCTATTTTGATACCATTTATATAAAATAATATTTATGATTAGTCTAACTTCGAAAAAATGTAGCATAGTCTCTCATATATTGTTATCACTTATACAAAAGGACATGGAGTATTAAAATATGAGAACTTCTGTCCATGTTTGGTGTGGTTATCCAACAGAGACAAGTCACATTTTGAATAAATATGAAATAATTGAAATCAATGATTTTTGTATAAGAAGAATGTGTTCATACAATTTTTTCAGTACTAGTTTATGAATAAATTATTGAATTTATTGTTTACATGGTCATATTATTGCCAATGTTTGATAGATGGATGACCAGATTTAGAGACTGTTTTATTGTTATTTGTCATTTGTCGACACACAAGGGCAAAGTAGAGTTCGTACAACCATTTCGAAATTATACTAATGTGAGGATATTTTTTGATAACACAAAAATGCTACATAATGCCTAATTTTGAATGTGGATGAATTACAAACTGTCAATCAGTGATTTTTCAGGATATACTTTGTTATGGCAGTTAAGTTAACTTTAATTGTGCTATTTTGTGTAATTGTATCCCATGTGGTGTTATCAAGTCATTTGTCTCATTTAAGGAGAAGAACTAATGGAAATAGTAATTCAGTTGGGTCAAGGAGTAATAATGCTAATGGTAGTTCAAGAAGGAGTAATACAATATCACAGGTTTGTAAAACATAATAATAGATCTAAAGTCTTCAACCAATATTAAAAGTCATATAACACTAGATTCTTAGCCTTTCGACCAATCTACCATTTCAGGTAGTGTTCAAGTGTTGATACTACGTATTTTTGGTAAAAAGAATAATATAATACTAGATCTATAGCCTTTTGACCAATCTACTTTTTCCAGGTAGGGCTCCTTTGTTGATACTACCCATTTTTGTTTAAAAAGTTCAATATATTGCTAGATCTATAGCTTTTTGACCAATCTCCTTTTTCCAGGTAGGATTCCGGTGTTGATACTACCCACTTTTTGGTAAAAAAAGTTTAATTTCATCTTTTCTCCTTTTTCTAGGTAGGGATCCAGTGTCGTTACTACCCATTTTTTTGGTAGAAAGTTTAATATATTGCTAGATCTATAGTTTTTTTTTTACCAATTTACTTTTTCCAGGTAGGTTTCCAGTATTGATACTACGTATTTTTGGTAAAAAAAGTTTGACATAATACTAGATCTGTAGCTTTTGGACCAATCTACTTTTTTCATATAGTAGGTGTTTGCTGTTTTCCTGTTTTTGTAATTCTAGTGTTGATACTACCCATATCCGGTTTTGTTGTGAACAATTTTTGGTAAAGAAAGTTTAAATATCTTTCAGAAATGTATAACTTAACCTAATTCATTACCAGAGTATGAACTTTAAAATTGTTTCCTGTTAGACCGAAGACCAAACATAATGACTGCTGTAACTAAAATTAGAACAACGGGGGGTAAATTGAAAATAACGTTAAATGATAGGCAATCCAAGATATACCCGCCATGTAATTTTGAAGAAAATCCAAAAACCTGCCATTTAATTATTGTCCTTTTTCTGTAAAATTTTATTTATTACAGATTTTCGTCTGATACATGAAAAACGTCAGGAAATAGTTGTTATGTTTTATTTTCAAAAATACAGAGCCTGACAAGATCTACATATACTGCAATTGGTAAAAAAAACATGATGAACCATGTAGGCGTTATTTGCTCTATTTTGGATTTTCATCATTTGCATATGTTTTAAGCTAAATTTAAAAAAAAATACTGGATATCGGGTTAATTTTGAGTAGCAAAAGTCTTCATCGTACCAGAGATTGTAAGATCTACATATGTCCAGCTCATTTTCATCTCATCCAAGATGGTCACCAAAGGTGAACAAAGTTCCACATTGTTGCAAGCCGTTCCATATATCAACTTGTTTTTTTACTAGGCATGATAAAATGGTTGTCGTGCAGCAAGTGTGCGATTTTTGTATCCGTTAGATATTAAACATTGCCGCCACTGCAGACCTAAGTTTAACACTAGACCCTATCGGAAATGTTGCGAATTGCTAATTCTTGAAAAAGCTTCAAACATCCAGTTCATATTAATTAGGCATGCTGGCTTCATGGTCAGTAAACAAATGCATGATTTAAGTTCCCATCATAACTCGAATATGGTCGCCACCGCAGATCTTAGTTTAACATAAGACCCTATGAGAAAATGTTATAAATTGCTCATTCCTGAAAACCGTTTCATACATTCAATTTGTATCAACTAATTGTATCCTTCACTCAAGTTACACTTGTTCTGATCATAAAGCAAAATGGTCGGCATAGTGGACATAGCTCAACATAACACTCCAAGGGTAAATGTTGTAAATTTTCATCCTCAAAGCCATTTCACACATCAAGTTGGTATTAACTAAGGCAGTGTAACAAGATAAATGATTTTACTATTAGTTATAAAAATTAAACGGTGGTCACCTCAAATTTGCCATTTTACCCTGTGGGACAATCCTATTAGATAGTCACTAGCCAGGTGAGCGTTGTAGGCTCATGTGGACCCTTGTTCTATATCACTCTTGGAACCACCTTCATGGAGGATAAATCCGAATGTTTTTGTGCATTTTGCATTGTATTGAACTAAGTAAATACAATAAATTTCATAGAAGATTGCATCGTCGCATTAGTGGAATTTTTGGATTGAAATGTTATAAAACAGATGCATATGTTAAAGCACATTTACTGACTTTGCAGCTAATCTGAATATTTTATGTTATTGTGTAGCGAAATGAATGTTAATCCAGGATACAACAGATAAAAATCATATAATTACAATATTAAATTCTTTACATAATATTATATTCAAAAGAAATTGCTTCACTGAAAGTTTTTCCCATCTTTGACTCAAATAAACAAATAAAGGGATATGGATTAAATGTACATGGGACAAAAGCTCTATAAAACATGGAAAGATTGAGCAAATGGAACAACGCTTTTATTGTTGTTCCTCACCATATTAATGTTTTTGGAAGTCTAATTAACACACTCTAGTTCTTAGTGATGTCAACCTGAAATCTTTACAAGTCCAAGCGACTGGACGGAAGTTTATACATGGAGCATTAATATCTTCTACTTTCTAAAATATATGAAAATGAACTGATGCGATCTTAAAAGTAAGTGAGAGCCGAACCGCCAGTCAAAAGAACGAACAATCCACGGACAAAGGCAACATTGGAAACACTGAGAAACAAAAACACCACTTGAGTACGGAACAAAACAGAAAAACGAAGACACACATACAGATGAACAACACGAACCCAATGAAAACCATGGGTGAGATCAGGTGTACCGGTAGAGTAAGCTAGCATCTCCTGCTTCTTTTAAGACACCCTCCGTTATGAACATGTCAACTCCGGTAGTAGAGTCAAATCCGATAGAAGAAAAACAAACTTTAGTTGTAGAAGGAAAGATCTGTTGTCATCTGGGAAATAGATATCCCATAACGATCCAAAAGATCGTGATGTCGGCCGTTAAACTTCTATAGTGATGACTTTAACGTAACGTACCTTTGCTTAAGGGGGTTCGCTACTCTATTTGAAAATAAATAGGATTTTAAATAAATGTGATTTTTTGTTAGAAAATTAAAAAAGAAGTGATTTAAGTGAAAAAAATTAATAGGTTCATGATCTTGTTTTTTAGATTTAAGTGATTGAAAATTTGGCGGGAAACTGAACTTCTCGGATTTTTCATAGGTTTAACATTAGTAAAGTTTAAGCACTAATGAATGTGACAGAATAAATAAAATTTAATGATTTTTTTTACAGAATGCTTATAAAGATGTATAAATGAAATTATGGGAAAAAATAAAGGGGTCAATGGGCAAAAAATTATAATGCTTTTAAATGGATAAAACCGGAGAATTCCGAAAGTATGACAGAAATCCCAAAACATGAGGAGCGAACCTCCTTAAGTAGTCTCTTTGTAAGCAACCGGGCTCTATCAAGGAAGTCACTGTAACGACCACAAGCCCTTGAGAAGCGAAAGAGTTGCGAGATGCAAACTCCACATGCTGGTGCTTTTGGAATGTTGCTACAAAGAAAAAGGAAGTTGATTATTGGAAAAATGAAGTCATCGCGTTTTTCATACAACCTAGTTTGTAATGTACCTCTGTCGTCAATTTCAAGATGAAGGTCAAGGAACGAGGCCGATGTGGAAGTATCTGTATATGATTAATTTATGAATCTAATTTCAATCCATTAAGGAGAGTTTACTGGAAAATTTTATTTGTGACTCGCACGGAATTTTAATTTTAGTCTGACTTCTAGTTATTTGTCCACTTCTTATTCTATACTGAACTGTCTATTAAACTAAAATTTTGTCTGCAGTCAAAGACATGCCCGAAAAGACATAAATCACATATGGATACTTAAAAATTCGAAGGATATATTATAAAATCTTAAATCCCGTTCATTTCATCAAATATATTCTTTTTTCAAAACTTCTGATTTTTTCCACATTCTTTACCCCGTTTCCCCATAATAAACTAAAATCACGAATCCAAAAGCATCATTCAAAAAGCCTTGTCGATTAAATAAAAGTTGTATTAGGCTATAAATTCACCTTTTTCAAAAACTATTTAAAAAGTATGCAACGATGAAAAATAGGCATGCAGCTTGCTTTATTTTCTTATTGATTATACACCAATATTGATGGCATACGAATGCGCACAAATTGTGTTCCCCTTCTTGGTTTTTATATTTCTACGATAAGCAATGGAGGGATATGGATTCAACTTAATCTCATCAAGGACTTTTAAATGATCATTACAAAAAATGATTTTTCAATCTCACTTATAGATATATAAATGATCATTTTTTCACAACGGATCTTTTGCTAAATGGATCCCATCAATTTTTTCTAAAGAATTAGGGACCTGGGTGGCCGTGTGGTTAAGGTAGTTCTATTACCTATACAACCACTGTAGTTTTTCACCACTGCGGTATGAGTTCGCGCCCCACTTTGTACATTACAAAAAAGGTGCACTCGACTTACAATCGTAAGTGATAAGGTATGTCAGATACCTGCCCAAGGTCGGTGGTTTCTCTGGGCACTCTGGCTTCCTCCACCACTAAAACTTACCGTCATGAGATACTAGTAGCTGAAATACTGCTGAAAGTGACGTTAAACCCCATATTAATCAATCAACCAATCTAAAGAAGTACAGATGAAGAAAAAAAAATAGAAACGAAACTACTAGATTTATATGTTGTTTGGATTACATTTCGAACTTCACGACAATGGTAATCTCAGTACTAAAATTTACGACAAAAGGGACGATTTTAATTTCAAAATTATCAATTTCCCTAACATGGACAGTAATATTCCAACTTATTCTGCATGCTACATATGTTTCACATTTGAATCGTTACGCAAGAGCTAGCACAAAGATTACATTCTTCTCTTTGACTTTCTCATTAGACATAATTATCTTCGTGACCAGCTTATTAATAAAGGTTTCAAAAAAGTTCTTTAATAGATACTGTATAGGACTTTATATTTGCGGTACGAAATTTTCACGGTTTTCAGTGTAGGATTCATTCGCGGGGTTTTATATTCGCAGATTTTTAGTGAAAGTCATTATATTCATTTATATTCAGCTTTATAGTAATATATTCGCGGGTATAAATTTTCGCGCTTACCGTTGTCAACGCGAATAGCGCGAAAATTAATACCCCGCGAAATATTACAACCATACAGTATCAGTCCTTGTTGAAAAAATGTTTCGGTCCGAACCGTGGTTAACGATTCTTTTTTTACTTAATTTCTTTCAACTGTTTACTGCCTTTCAATACCAATTGCTGTTTAGTTGCTACCAGACACTACTGCAATGAAAGTAAAGGTTTGGTGCGCCATGAAACCGGTTTAACTTATCCTTTTTTTGAAATGTCTGTACCAAGTCAGGACCATTACGGCCGACAGTTTTCCTATTGTATTCTACCTGATTTGTCCTTTTGCCTGACTTTGACTCTTGACAGTTATGTTCGGTAATTTTGTTATTACCCCCTTATCAATTCTGAAAAATAAAAAAGAAATGTCAATTTCAAAACGTTAATTAAAATTGTTCATTGCATTCATTTTTCTCTTCTTATACATGTTTTACGTTGCTTTAAATCATTCTTAATATCTATTTCGTTTAATTTTGTTAACATAAACATAATGCGAATGTTTAACAGCTATATGATAAGGGATACGAAAAAATAACAAGTTTAAAAAGTATGTTAAATGGTATATTTTTGGTAAAAATATTGCCTTTCAGTAACACTTACAAACTTCAGTTATCTGGAAGGTACTTGATGCTATCAAATTGTATAAAAAAGTGACATTATCAGTATGATCTCTGAGTGAATCACAAAAGTCTTCTAAACGAATCGCCATATCAGTTGAAACCCCCTTTTAAACAAATTGGACAGGAGTTCGACTAATATTCTGATTTATAAATATTGCTGAAATGAAATTTCTTTTTGTATGGTTTCCTTAGAAACAGTATATCTTATGAAATTTCTAATGCTTAAGAACATGTTACTTGACTCTAAAACTTCCTAATTTCATCACCTAATGATGATAGTCTTTGCGACATAAGAAACAATCTATGGAGTTGTAAAGTTCTGAGCTCCAAATATACTCTCAATGGGCCTCTTATGGTTTATGTTTATCATGATTGCACGCTATATACCAGGTTTTCTTCGGATGATTTTTTTTGTTCGACCGGTATTAAAAGGACGGGAGAATAATGATGACAAACGCAACATAAACAATAAGTATCCAGCCTTCGTTTGGGAGACAAATGTCATGAAAAAAGAAAATCACGAAAAGCAAATAATTAATTCAACCAACAATTTTTGTTGGAATACACAAATATTCTCTGCTGTCCATTATTTTGTCTCGCCAGAATTCAGTAATACTGCTGAGGATAGCACCGGTGAAAAGGCAAGATCAGGAAATCTCAGACACCAAAGGGTAAGATTTCAATATTTCTCTGACGAGGCTTGCCGAGTCAGAGAACCAATGAAATCTTACCCGAGGGTGTCTGAGATTTCTCAATCTTGCATTTTCAACGGTGTTTGATTTATATGTTCATAAAAAACGTCTTTCGGTGTCGTCATGTTGTCCTGATCATCCGCCATTACAAAGCAACTCGCCATGACTTCAGTGACGTCATAGTATGCACGAGGCTGTCTCACATGGGGTGGTGTGAGACTATAATAATCAGTCATGGTCTCAAATGTGAGACATGACAATTCCATCCGAGGGTTCACATTTTCCAGTCAGAAACGAGGCTTGCCGAGTTTCTGATGATAGAAAATGTGAACCCGAGGGTGGAATTGTCCAGTCTCACATTTTTTACCATGACTGATTATTTTTCTCACATTTCTCCGCCAAAAATTAGAAAAAATAAACATGGCCGCCGATATACGAAAATCTACTCTCCGAAACTAGGCAACGTAGCCAAAAATAAATTGCATAATTGAAAAGATTGCATGTGTTTTGGTTTTGTACTAAAAGTACAAAACTCTGAACTAGAATCTTAAGCGTAGTTATTCATGTGTTTCTAAAATGAAGCGGTGTAAAAATTCGACGTTGCCACACCATTCCGGGGACGTTGTATTTTTTCTGACGTTTCAATATTGTGACGTGACGTTGTTTGCATTGTTCCGTCAAGGGTGGTCATGTGATGTGAGATGAATGAATCTCACATGGGTATCTCCCACTGGATTCTTGTGTCACACACGTACAGAAATGTGAGAATATAAGAATCTTACACGGGTGGGTGTGCGAGACAAGGATATCTTAGACACCCAAGGGCAAGATTAAGGATGTCTCTGACGAGGCTTTGCCGAGTCAGAGACTGCCTAATCTTGTCCGCGGGTGTCTGGGGTTTCTTTGTCTTGCAAACCAACCCGTGTTTGATTCTTTTTCTCACCTTACCAACACGAATGACTTGTTGACATTGGACATAACGTCATTCGTGACCAGGCGTAATAACGCGATACTGTTACATTCAAATAATTCAAATCATAACACATTACACAATCATTTTCTAGTCTTGTCCTCCCAGTTTTGTTTATTGTATTTTTACGCTGTAATTTCTCATATATGTAAGAAAATCTGAAGTTCACCTTCATGTCGTTTGTTTACATTCGGGAGTAACGTCCCTTTCTTTGCAACGTCATAACATTTGAGCGCGGGATTTTTAATTTTAGCTTTACGTAAAATCACACTACAGACTGAAACATTATCAGCACAAAACACATCAGTGTAGCAATAATTATGACTTTAATTATGTTCGAATAGTAATCACCATAATTTGGCGGGAAAATGTGCATGTAGCTTGTCTCACCCACGGGTGAGACTATAAGAATCTTACACGGGTGGGTGTGCGAGACAAGGAAATCTCAGACACCCGGGTCGACTTCGATTTGCTGAACTCGGGTTACTCTAGTTACTCGAGTTCCAATCGAACAGTGCGAGTTACTCTGCAACGTCATCAATTTGACCTTTTGACCCTACTCGAGTTCAACCTAGACCAGAGGCTCGTTTAATCGAGTAGAGAAATAGACAAGATGGCGGAGAAAAAGTAGTCACAACTACATTAAAATTACATTTTCCGTATTTCGACTTATTACATTATAGCCGAGACTAATAATGCTTCTGATTTTGTAAAACTGATGATAAATTGGAACAGGAAACAAGAAATAGGTGGAATCGATGTTGGATTTGTCTGATATTTAAATCAAAGTGGTACTTTTCGGATTTGGCTAGATACATGACTGCAGAAAATACACGGAACAAGTAAATTTTGCGTCAATAAATGTAATGTTTGATCAAATACAGAATACAGGAAAGCCCCGATTTTAGACTGGTAAGTGAACAGAGGTCTGTAATAATTATGTTTTAATTCTTATGCTTTACGATAGCAGATTGACAAGGAAGTTAATTTTTAATTTGGCTAAATCGTAATTTTGCCATGATATTAGGTTGTCTTAAATAATAAATAATTAAATTTGGACGAAACACTTCTTCAACAACTCGCTCAATACTGAAATTGATATTCTTTCCATTTTTAGGATCACCACTGGGATAACTATTCCATTAAAATACATAAATTAGTTCTTACCAATGAGTATCAAATCCACAACCAAAATACCTAAGGGGAATATCATTTTCAAACGGGAAAGTCCTTTTAGCAGAAATTTAAAAAATCTGTATGATTATTAACTAGGAATAAATTTATTAGAACCATGATTTTCTAGGCATTTAAGAAGAACTATCACATAATTATCTTATTTTAATGAAACTATATACAATATTGCGCTGTTTACATTTTGATAGTTGAACTCGACTGTAGAGTTTCTATTCGATTTGGTACTCGTGTACGCATGCGTATTTCAATGAAACGTTCGTGCGACTTTGTAAACGAGTTACTCGAGTTTTTCAAATCGAAGTCGACCCCAAGGGCAAGATTAAGGATGTCTCTGACGAGGCTTTGCCGAGTCAGAGACTGCCTAATCTTACCCGCGGGTGTCTGAGATTTCTTTGTCTTGCACACCAACCCGTGTTTGATTCTTTTTCTCACCCTACCAACACGAATGACTTGTTGACATTGGGCATAACGTTGGCCAGGCGTAATAACGCGATACTGTTACATTCAAATAATTCAAATCATAACACATTACACAATCATTTTCTAGGTTTGTCCTCCCAGTTTTGTTTATTGTATTTTCACGCTATAATTTCTCCTATATGTCAGAAAATCTGAAGTTCACCTTCATGTCGTTTGTTTACATGCGGGAGTTACGTCCCTTTCTTTGCAACGTCATAACATTTGCGAGCGGGATTTTTAAAAGACAATTTTAGCTTTTAGCTTTCCGTAAAATCACACTACAGGGGGTGGTAAAGGGGGGTCCCCAACACGAGAACACGTGCTTAAAAATTGCCGAAAACAAAACACGAGTGATAAAAATGGCCAATCACGAAACACGGAAAATTGCTGCTCGTAGTTCGCCGAAAACTTGAGGAGTCATTATCATTTATGGTAATTAATGCATCTTATCTTAAGTTTTTTTTTACCTGAAATCTCTTAAAATCAATGAAAATCTGTGAAAGTTTGCTCTGTGATGCTTTCCGGTACCGTTACAATTCTAATTGTAACAAGTACTAATTTTTACAGGAAAATGAACACGTACGAAATATGAAATATCCAAAACGAATCACGAGCTCAAAATATGGACAAAAACGAGGCACGTGAAATAATGCCAACACGAAAACACGAGGAATAAAAACTCAAAACACGAAAACACGAGTTCATAAAACGCCAAAAACGTTGCACGAAAATAACCCTTTACCACCCTCACTACAGACTGAAACATTATCAGCACAAAACACATCAGTGTAGCAATAATTATGACTTTAATTATGTTTGAATAACCGACAAACTTTAAATTCATATAAAGCGATGATCACAATAATTTGGCGGGAAAATGTGCGTGTAGCTTGTCTCACCCACGGGTAAGACAGAAAAAACTCACCCAGGTTTTGGCTACATAGAAAGCACTACAGGTAGGGTGAGAAAGAAAAATCTCACACCGCTAAAAATAGGAACTGACCTGTCTCAAAAGTGAGAAATAAGAACACTATTTAATCAAATGGTTCTGTACATTTCATAATTTGACTTTGAAAAAGTGAAATGGGATATGGATACGTGGATACAAAATGTACAACCATATAAGATAATTTGATTCACTAAACCAATGCCACTGCAGGTGGATTGTCAGTCCTCAGAGTTATTCACTAGTTCGATTTTTACCCTAACTGTAATATTCCGGAAACTTGCGCTGTTTAATTTTTGGAAAAATTTTGTTCAAACTAAGAAGAATCTGCTTTGTGTAAAACTATGTCTTAAGATGAGTTCGGCTTTTCGTTTAGACCCTCTTACTTATTTGTTCTCCTCAGATTTAAAACATCTTTCGATTATTGACCTTCCAAATGTTTTCAGTTGATCTGCACTGAAGAGAAATCATTTGTCAAAATGACATCTGCAGAAACTCAAGTTACAGAACTGCGATATTTAGTCATTTTTTTCAGCTTTCAACTTATTATCGAACATTTTATGCCTCAAAAGAAATAATTCACTGATTTTGTCTTTCCATTTAGATCCTTTTGGTTTATTGTTCTTCATCTGCATTGAAGAGAAATAAGATGTCGTAACGATAATCTGTAGAAATTATATTCACAAAAACGTCTTGGGATGCAGTTGGATCTTTTTGTTCCCCTTATACTTTAAAAAAAAATTTGAGATCTACACATTGCTTGTATGTAGCACGTGCATATGGATCACATTTTATTTAAGTACTATATAGACCTCTCTAGTTTGTTTACCTTCGAACTATTGGACTTGTTTTATCATATCAATATGTTGTTCGTCCCGCGTCCATAAATGTCTTCTAGATTTTATGAGAAATAAGACATAAATTAATATGTAATACACATTTTTTTCTACACTCAATGTCAACGTGTATGTCATATATTTCCTATACCATTATCTGCTTTATTTTTGAATATAATTATAAATATATAACCTCCAAAATATATAAATAAAGGTTTTGACATAAAGGGAATAAATGAGTAGAATATCAAAATTTATACCATACACGAAAAAATATTGGTGAAGGAACAAATTAAGTTGAACTAAAAGAATATGAAAAAATGACATGTTATTCACTTTTTTCTCATTGAAAAGACAGGAAAAGATTTTTTACTTTTCTTATAAAAGATTCAGCATCTAATACTGAATTTACTGATAATTTTGCAATTACCGCCATTTAGTAAGACCCTTCACGATGAAAAAGGTTCCCACTTATTGGGGGTAATAACAACATTACCGAAACAGGTTCCCACTAAATTGGGGGTAATAACAACATTACCGTATAGAATCGTCAAAAACCAAAGTCCAAATTGCAAAAAGACAAAGAAGATGGAAATCCATCGAAAAAAATGTTGACCACAATTGTCCTGACTTGGTACAAGCATTTCAAAAGAAATGGTGGGTTAAACCGGTTTTATGGCGCACCAAACCTCCCCTTCTATTGTAGTAGTGTCCGGTAGCAACTCAACAACAATAGTTACTGAAATGCAGGTGACAGTAAAAAGAAATGATCATCCCACTATTAAGTAAAAAAGAATCATGATTCAAGAGTTCGGACCAAATCTTTAAATTTTTCCACAAAGGTCTGATATCTATAAAAGAACTTTTTAAATAATAATACGAAACGGAATGCTTTTAAGCCTTGATTTATAAGGCTGTCACAAAAATAACTTTGTCTAGTGAGATAGTCTGTATAATTCGTGCTAGTTCTTGCGTAACGAATCAACAGTCAAACATTCACTCCGTAAGCAGGAACAGTTGGAATATTATCGTCCACGTTAATTTGAAAAAAAGTATAAGTAATTATGTTGTCCTAATTTGATATGTTCCATTTCTTATATAAGGATCCCGTGTCTTATTAATTTTTTTTGACCGTCCTTTATTCGATCAATCGTTTAGCCAATTTGTTTTCATGAAAGTTTTTTTTTCAGTTTGAATCAGTTGAATATTATTATATCAAAGTCTGAGGCTAGTAATAATGAGTCCAATCGTGTGATTAATTGGTCAATGGAGTAATCTATCCATTTTGCGATACTTAAATTTTTGTGCTACATATCAAATGCTTCTCAAAAAGCTTTTAGCCTGTATCAGTGTGAAGTTGCGAAATAATAAATAAATTTCCAAACGAATACCGAAGCATAAATTGGATCTTTTGGATGATTTTTTTGTTTATTGGGCTACTAACTACTTTATATTTTACAATATAAAAATGTTTGGTGGCGTTCTAAGTGACCTTCTGATCTAGTTTGTTCGGTAAAATCCAGGATTGTAAACGAGTAAAACTGAAAAATTGAACTATTACCCAATATCCTCATCGGCCTCATTCCTTGACCTTCATCTTGAAGTTGACGACAGGGGTAGACTTCAAACTAAGCTGTACGACAAACGCGATGACTTCACTTTTCCAACAGTCAACTTCCCTTTTCTTTTTTTCAACATCCCAACAGCGCCGGCATACGGAGTTTACATCTATCAACTCATCAGCTATTCAAGCACCTGTGTTCGAGAAAGTGATTTTCTTTATAGAGCCCGGTTGCTCACAGATAGGCTACTTCAACAAGGGTATGTTACCGAAAACTTGAAATCACCTCTCCAGAAGTTTTACGGCCGGCATCACCATATTGTGGACAGCTTTGGGATATCTGTTTCCCAGATGACAACAGATCTTTCCATTTAAAGCTTAATTGATGTTAACCCTCACGGATTTGACTTTCCTCCGGATTTGACATGTTCAACACGGCGGATGTCTTATAAGAAGAAGGAGATGCTAACTCTACCGGTACACCTGATCTCACCCATTGTTTTTATTGGGACCGTGTTGTTTATCTCTGTGTGTGTGTGAGTCTTCATTTTTCTTTTCTGTGCTGTACTTATGTTGTATGTCTGTTTCTTTGTTTTTTCCGATGTTGCCATTGTCCTTGGATTATTCGTTTGGAATGACGGTTCGGTTCTCATTTACTTTATGAATATATAGACATTGTTACTTTTTGAACTGTTTCGAGTTCCTATCGTTGTGTACTTTTGTCTTTTGTCATATTTGTGTTTTTCCTGTGTAGTTCCCTGGCAGACTGTAGCCAGTGGCGGATTCAGACTTTCTGCTAAGAGGGGCCCGATCCATAATTTTTTCAAAAAGGGGGTGACCGGAACCCAATTTTTTCAAAACCCTAGGAATTTTAAATATTTTCCAACCTAAAGGGGGGGGGGGGGGCCCCCCAGANCCCAATTTTTTCAAAACCCCTAGGAATTTAAAATATTTTCCAACCTAAGGGGGGGGGGACGGGCCACCCCGGTCCCCACCCTAAATCCGCCACGGGTAGCATGTAATTGTAATTTTCGGTCATTGTAGATTCTTCCTGTTATCTCTTTTTATTTCATATATGACATGTTTAAAACGTGGATGCCATTTAACAGTTCTCTGTAAGGAACACACTCTTTTAATAGAGGTTGGGAAAGGACATGTAACGGATTTTGCTAATATTTGTTTTGTAAGTAGATAACAGACCGTTATTATTAATCTCCATTGCTATGAAAACCATGTCGGCCGTATTTTACCATCCCAGAATCCTGAAAGAGACACTTTTCAAAACCAAATATTTCAAGAAGTGCATATATGATATAATTTTGCATGAGGTATTGACCATCTCCAAAACTGTTTCACAATTGTCTTTTGTCTTAATAGTGTTTTTGTGTATAGTTTCCTGGCAGATTGTAGCATGTAATTGTTAGGTTCAGTCATTGTAGATGTTTCCTGTCATCAAAACCATCAATGTAAAAAAAAAAACGGCAGTGGAATTCCGAAGGAACAAAGCACAAGATTGCACAAATCAAAATCCAGAGACAAGGCTAAAGCAAGAACAAAGTAAAGTGAGAATGAGACTAGTAAAGATTTCAAGAAATTAATTCTTTTCAATGCAGATTTTCAAGAAAGTAATGCCAATTTTGTCACTTTATTTTTAGAAAAGTAACTAACTATATATATACGTTAAATGGTCTTTTCTGTAGAATGCTGTTTAAATAATGAGATAATGGATTTTAGGAGATAAAATCCAATCCCTGTTCATTATTCTCAAAATAGACATCATTCAAACATAAGGTAACCTTGAGCTTTTGAAATAGATCAGTTGAAACAAAAATCTGTTTTAAGTGACATTGAAGACAATGCAAGTGACCTTGAAATAGTTTCAGCGTAATAACATGAATTGATCCTGAAAGGAACATATGACGACCAGCGCTGACATCGAGGGTCAGATAAGTGGCAATATCATAGATAAAAAGATTTAAAAGAATTTGCCCATTTATGCCTTCGGTTTTTATGGGATTTCATACTGTCAGTACTTCAGTTTTTTGTGTTGTCTTGTTAAATTTTAGTTTTGCCTGCATTAGTGATGTTTGTGGTACTGATCTGTCCTTGTAGATGTTTGAATATTAAAGTTATTACAGCAGCTCTTTTAAAATCAATCTTGGTACTGTTTGAGGTTAGAGAAGAAACACGTACCACGGTTTTTAATTTGTTTGGTCTCAGGGTTAGAAAATGACAATAACAAATTATTTACCTAACAGATATTTTTCAAAAACACATGCCCCACTGACTTTATGACCGCAGCTGAAAACCTAGTACCTAGTACCGGAGTACCTAATGTCAGTGTCAAGGGAGTTCACACTGTGAGTTCTTTGGTTTGAATGTTGTTGGTTTTTTTTATTTCTGTACTTGTAGCTGTCTTACGTCATTGGTTTCTATGTTCTCGTTTTTGCCATCTCGTATGACTTAAATTTTTGTAAATACCACTCCTTTGTTCCTTCGGTTTTCTACTGCCGTTGTTTTGAAAAGTTTTCCGATATAATTTAATCTTATCAATATATTTTTTCCCTGGAAGCCGAGGGAAACAAATCAAATTTCAGACTGAAGCTGATGCAAAAAAATCCTATAGGTCAATAAATCCTATAGGTCAATAAATCCTATAGGTCAATAGTTTCCGTGTTTTGATGTTTCAAAGAACGTTTTTAGTCAGAATGTTTAATATTTGTGCCATACATTCCAAATGTAGAAAATGGGAAATTCTTATATAAGAAAAAATAGTATCCTATTGTGACCTTCCATTTCTTCAATTTTTTTAATGTATCAAATTCTATAGATAATAAAAAAAATTGAAGCATTTGATGAAAATGTCTAAATCACGATTTTTGTTGAAAACGTGACTTTAAGATTCTCAAAAATGACAAATTTCAAAAATTAAAGACTTGCAGAAAATTTTCAAAATTGTAGGGGTTTAAACTGTGCAATCTTTCATGTCCACGTCCAATGGATTAGTGGTTATTTACATGCTTTGAGACCGAAGTTACAATAAACCTTAACTTTTTTTGTTAAGTATAGTTTATAGATTGACCCACTGACAGTGTGACGGGTGCTGTATACAGAGCAGGACATGCTTACCCTTCCGGAGCACCTGATGACACTCTGTTTTTTTTAGAGTTAACACTATTAGTGCTTTAGTTTTTTGTGTTGTATATGTAGTGTTTGTGTGTTTTGTAGGCATGTGGTGTCTTTGGTCTTCCGTCTTCTGGTGTTCTTGCTTTTGCCTTGTCTCTGGACTTTGATTTGTGTAACCTTGTGCTTTCTTCTTTCGGTATTCTACTGCCGTTGTTTTTTTAACATATATATGAGGCACTACAGGGAAAATGTTTGAAAATTTTATCCTACCAAATCAGTAAACCAATGGAAAGCATTCATTATATTGATAGTTTTATGGTCCTTAGGTGATGAACTTTTAAAATATGTTTAAGATCCATGGCCTGCATTTAACATGACCACCAAAAGTGGACTTATCATTAGCACATAAACATATATTAACCTTTTTGAATCTAACTGCTAAAGGAATTTCTCCTACTCTCGTTGAACAACTAACAGGGTTTTATGTACCTCAGTAATTAAAATGACGTTGGTTCCAAGCTAAATGTGATTAAGTGTTAGAAAAACAATAGAAAATGATCAGATAAATCTGACTTTGTTTTTCTATTCATTCTTTTCTGAGATACTAGACGTTGTTTAGCATTGGTACATATGGATATGCCTTTGGTTTTGAGACACGTAGCACACTACTAAAGTCAATAAAATTTGCTTTGCGTTTTGGCAGAAATCAATACTGAATAAGACATGCAACTATAAACTTTCTTTTCATTAGGTCATATTCTAGGTTGTTCAACTGTCAATTCCTAGCCTATAACACCTTACTGTTTTTTATTGCACGACTGAAATAAGTCTCCGACAGACTGCTTAAGAACAGTAAATTTCAACTTGATAAGACTTTTCAACGTGCACCTATAACTCTGGATGTATTACGAA
Source organism: Modiolus philippinarum (assembly GCA_002080025.1). Taxonomy (NCBI): domain Eukaryota; kingdom Metazoa; phylum Mollusca; class Bivalvia; order Mytilida; family Modiolidae; genus Modiolus; species Modiolus philippinarum. Next base: position 49,363 of record MJUU01013660.1, on the reverse strand, counting down.
AACTTGTTTATGCTTAAAAGCCGGAATGGTATGTTACTCTTGGTGAAAGTACTTCAAATCACCGTAAATCTTCTATTTTGTTGCTAAATCAATGATGTAGACCTGTAAATATGTTTTTTCTTAAATGAAATATTGTTTTGTTTTACTTTCCTGATTTTTTGTTCTGCAGAAATCAAACTCAGTAAATGTGTGTAAAGTTCTATTTTGTTCAGTAATTAAGCGAAATTACTAGAAAAAAGAAGGGAAACGGGGAATATGTCAAAGAGAAAACGACCCAAAGGGGAGTAATAACGACTCAAAGCCACCGTAAGATCTTCAATGAACGGTGAGGAAACCCCACACCCAACGGCAGGTCGGAGTCGGCCCCTAAATAAAGAGTAAACATGTTCAGCGAAATAAACATCATCCTAGACTCCTATAGACATAGAGTAAACTAGAAAACAGACAAGACACACAAAGGCTTAATACATTTCCTGACTTAGGACAAGCGCAAACCTGCTGCAGCGGGGTTAAACTAGTTTTATTGGGCCCAAACCTTCCCCCTATAGCCAATGTGATAAATCAAAAAACAATCGTAACAACAGTAAAATTCAGTCGGCAAGATTTTTATAAATTTTGTGTGATTACTAAATGATCTGGTAATTACATGATATTCCTGAAAATTCATTTACTTTGACATATATACTATCGTATCTTTCATTTGAATTGTTTAAAATCTTGATACTAAATGCTTAAACCGCAGAAAACCTTTTAGAGATGCGCCAGCATAAAATGGATGTGTAAATAACAAAATATCGAAGTTACCATAGATTTAGAGCACAAATCAATCTTCTTTTATTATCAGTCGATATCTCCACTTTGTAATGACTTTCGAAGTCTAATTTGTAAGTACAATATTAGCTTTTTCTGAGTAAGTTCTGAAATCACAAAAACACCGAAGATGCAAAATAACAACACATTTTGTTATGCTGTTCATGTATCAAAAAGGGTAACTTTTCACCTAAATTCACTTTTCTTAATTCAACCCCGAGTTTCCTCACGAAACAATTTGTGTAATTTCTTGTTAACGGACACTATATTGCATTTCTTGAAAATTCAGCAACAATATTAAATGAAATAAAATAATTTACTTTGAACCGATATATCTTGATAAGGAGGGTATTTGCCAAAAACATAAGTCGCGGGGCGGTAAATGTCCCCAGCCTGAAAGGCGAGGGAACTTGTATTTTTGGCAAATACCCCGACGTTCATAATATATCTGTTTAATTACACCGAATGTCTCTATCATTAAAGCGCACAGATGACTCCGGAACAAATACCACGGCGAAGGGGTATTTGCCAAAAAACCAACCAGAATGCGGCTTACTTACATCTGTTGTAACTATTCTATCTATCCATATCGTAAACCCTCATTTGTGAAGTGGAAACAAGATATTTTGAATGTTGTATAAAAATGTGGTCATAGTTTGCAGACGGCCATTTCGACAACTTGGGGTGCAAATGTTTAAGACCAGAAATCAACATATAACCTATGACAAAACTGCCAGGGAACAAATAATCTAATGAGATGAAAACTAATGTCAATGTAAAATTAATATCAGTACCAGTGGTGCGAAAATTTATCACTATTTTATCAAATTTACCTACATTTCTGGATTTCCAATGTGATTTCTATTTCTCAGTAATTTTTATGAATTTTCTTTGATCTCGTACAAATATTTTCAGCATTAGTGCCTGACTACGAAAAAAAAGAAAAGAAAATGTTAGGCCCACCTTCTTTGTAAATTATCGCCTATGTATTACACAAAGAAATGAACATCTGCAATAGATACATTGTCATTTTCCTGATTTTATGAAAATTTGATTTTCACTTTTTCAAAAACGATTACATTAATTATAGATTATAGAATTATGGAAGTTTTCTTTCCGATACTTTGAATTAGTCTCTCCAATAATATACTCATACACAAGTGAGCTCGTCCATTATTGGTGCCAATGTTTAGTATCACAAACAGCACCTCCATCTTTCTATATTTATGACCATTTCATCGTTGCCTCTGCTGGTGAACTGTAAGTCCCCGAAGGTATTCACAAAACCAAAGTCCATTACTTTGGTGCTAACCCGAATATCGATTTTGTTTGCAAACTTCAAATTTAAAATTTGGACAATTTTGGTTAAAACCTATTGTAAAGCTCTGTGCTTACCAGATTTTGGCTTTCAATTTTGACCCTTTCGATTATTTCTTCTCTATCAGCTTTAAAACATCTATAATTTTTTGATTTCCAATAATTTGATTTCATTTATCTGCACTGGTGAGATATAAGGTGTCGTAATGACCATATGCAGAAAGTAAATATACAGTAACTTCGGTATTATTATTACTGAAAAAAAATACGTCGTTGACTTCCACGTGAGTTTTACAGCTGATTTCCGTAATATTGTATCATGTATTTGCCGGGTAACTTTCATTTTCAGAAATTTGTTATGTTATTCTTACTACACCTCTTCAAGGAAACCACAAAAATTTGGGTCTTTAAAAATATACCTCATATTCTGACGTTTTTGTTTTAAAGTTACATTTGTACTTGCGCACAGTTTAATTGTTTCAATTATCGCTAGAAATGCTGCGATTCTGTCTGATACTCATCCTCTTCACCAATAATCAGTTTCGAATGTTTTATTATTTTATGTCGTGTTAGCTTTTCGTATATTCTGAATAATAAATTTTGAAACACGTGTGTACAAAGGTGATAATAAATCATTATTGAAGATCAAAGACATATTAATTGATTCATAACATACTAGGTCAATGTATATATAATCATTTGACAACTGATCAACAGAGTGGAAAATATGTGGAAAATACTGACATTCCAAAAAAATTTCCGGGAAAGCATCATTTTTTTCTATTTAGACTGTGATATCTCCAACATCGATTTGGCTTTGTCCATAAGACGCAGGGTTGGAATTAAATATGTGAAAAGAAAATAATATTTTTTACACACAAAATTTAAGTCAATGCAACTTGTTTAGGAATGTGAAAATATGAACTACTTACATCTGAGATATACTTGTTATGGGATATTTTAGTAAGATGACTTCACTTTTTAAAAAGTCAAGCTCCCTTTTCTTTATGCCAAATGCACCAGCATATGGAGTTTACATCTCAAAACTCATTCGCTACTCAATGGCTTGTGGTCGTTACAGTGCCTTCCTTGATAGAGCCCGGTTGCTTACAAATAGACTATTTAATCAAGGGTACGTTATCTTCCATAATGTCAACGTTAAGTTTTATATGCCCGTCGAAAGATGGACGTATTTCGGTAAACCCTCCGTCCGTCCGTTAGCTTTTTGGTGTTCGGATTTTTTTTTGTAACCGCTTGATATAATGATTTGATATTTGGTATATTAGTATAAAGTCCATGGGCTGGAAACACTTTCCGTGTACCCCTCCCCCCACTTCCGAACCAGACCGTTTTTTTTCAGTCCTTCTATGTCCCCTCTTCAAAGTAACACATGTTAACACGAACATAACCTGCACGCATAGACAGTATATGGCCACTTTTATAGTACACCCGAAAAATTATTGTATTTTCGTTTTAACATAAGTTTCATCTTTTAAGCTCCGTAATTTTTTTTCAGATATGTAATATGTACTGAAATTTGGTATCAAATTAAAGCTAATTTAATATGCTTTAAAATAAACACAAGTTTGGGTACTTTACGCTAATTTTATGATCTTGGGATACAAAAAATGTACCCCTACCCCTGCAAAAAAATTGCGAAAATAACGATTTAAGGCTGTCAATTCCTTTCAGATAAACAACCCTCGTCATTTGATCTAGTTTTTATGTCTAACTTATCAGCTGTGACACGATGTTGGAAAATAAAACCATTAAAGTCCAAAAATTTTGATTTTCGGTATAAAATTTATGAAAAATGGAATTTTTCGGAATTTTAGATTTTCACAAATTCGACTTTTTGACTTAAGGGTCATAAAAATCTGAATATATATTTAATAATTGCCGATGCAATAATAATTTGTGATATGTTAGCAACAAATTCTACGCAAAACTTTTAGTTTCAGACGTATTGTAGGTTCATAAATGTCAAAATTAGCACCCCTCCCCCTAAAAATTAAGAGAAAATTTGAAATATTCAGGCTCTAAATGATAAAAAGATAATGTTTAATGGGAATTCTAACGTGTATTTCTCTAAAACTGACATGCAGAAGATCATTTAAGTAGACTAAAACTTTTCAAACGCTCTCTTTTCAACTCTTCTGTCCGAAATTGTATGAAAAATGGGAATTGTCCGTTTTTCAGAATTTCCGCTGTTTTGACTTTGAGATGCAAATACTTCATGAAATAGATATATTACTTGAAAATGTTGAATAAATATCGTTTCATCATATTTAAGCAATTAGAAAGTATGCTTTTAAGCCTTTTAGACTAACTACAGTCTCATAAATTACAAACATATTACCCCTTACCACACATATTCAACACAATTTATTTCAGCTTGAAAAGCTTAAACATTGTATAAAGGTCCAATGACATATCATTTTCAAACATCAAAATACACAGAGTCTCCCATATATCAAAAATAAGATCATGCGCCCGGTTTATGGGCAGTTATTCAGCGATTAACTTTGAATTTCGGAAAATTCTGAAATACTAGGAATTCCCATTTTTCACTATAATCGTCCAAAATGTTCAATTTTACCCATATTTTGGCGTCAAAATTACATATTATAATATATCAAATGCATCTTTTGCAAAAAAGTAAAACATTAGTATGCTTTGTTCATTTATATGTAAAGACGGTCGTATTTTGGAGATTTTTAAGTTTAATTTTGTTAGGGTAGGGGTAAGATTTTCAGTATTTAGAGTCAAATTAAACACTCCTTATTTTTCTAAACAGTGTTTTTAGATAACATATGTATCGGTTAAGACAATGAATTGGCATATCTGCAGATAAATCCTCCAGATTTGTCACATATAACGGTTTAAAAGTGAATTTTGGACAGATCTGAATGCTAAAAATTCCCATTTTTCATCAATTTTGGACGAAATATTGAGTTTAAGCCGACAACTGGACTTTGAAATACCAAATCATGATAGTATTCATGCAACTTTGTTATATGCAACGCAGAATTTTTGTGTGGTGGTTATTTTTATCCCTACATAGACAACAACTTGACAATTTTTGGGGAAATGTGTTGGGGTAGGTGTAAGATTTTTGGTATTTAGAGTAACATTTAACACCCCTTGTTTTTCTAAACAATGTTTTAAGATATCTAATGTATCGCTTAAAACAATTAATTGGCATATCTGCAGATATATTTTATAGATTTGATATATATTGGGATTTAACAGTTAACTATGGACAAATCTGAAATGATGAAAATTACCATTTTTCATCAATTTGGGGAGAAATATTGAGTTTAAGTCGACCAATGGGTGTTAAAATACCAAATCATGGTGTAATTCATGCAACATTGTCATATTCAACACACATTTTGCATGTTCTTGTTATTTTTATGCGAACATAGACCAAAAATCACCGATTTCAGGGAAAATTTGTTGGGGGTAGGGGTAAGATTTTCGGTATTTAGGGTCACATATAACATTCCTTGTTTTTCTAAACAATGTTTTCAGACAAGTAAAGTATTGCTGAGAACTATTAATAGGCATTTCTGCAGATATATTCTATAGATTTGATATATATTGCGATTTAACAGTAAACTATAGACAAATCTGAAATGTTGAAAATTCCTATTTTTCATCAATTTGGGGAGAAATATTGAGTTTTACTCCACCAATGGGTGTTAAAATACCAAATCATGATGTAATTCATGCAAAATTGTCATATACAACACACATTTTGCATGTTCTTGTTATTTTTATGCCAAAATAGACCAAAAACACCAATTTCAGGGAAAATTTGTTGGGGTGGGAGTAAGATTTTCGGTATTTAGAGTCACATATAACACTCCTTGTTTTTTCTAAACAATGTTTTAAGACAAGTAATGTATTGCTGAGAACAATTAATTGGCATATCTGCAGATATATTCTATAGATTTGATATATATTGCGATTAAACAGTGAACTATGGACAAATCTGAAATGTTGAAAATTCCTATTTTTCATCAATTTGGGGAGAAATGTTGAGTTTTAGTCCACCAATAGCTTTTAAAATACCAAATCATGATGTAATTCATGCAACATTGTCATAAACAACACACATTTTACGTGTTCTTGTTATTTTCATGCGAACATGGACAAAAAATTGACTATTTTAGGGAAAATTTCTTGGGGGTAGGGGTAAGATTTTCAGTATTCAGAGTCAAATTAAACACTCACTGTTTTTTTAAACAATGTTTTAAGACAACTTATGTGTCGCTTGGTACAATTAATTGGCATATCTGCAGATATATCCTGCAGGTTTTTCATAAATAACGATTGAACAGTGACCTTTGGACAATTCGAAAATGTTAAAAATTCCCATTTTTCATCAATTTTTGGCAAAATATTGAGTTTTAAGTCAACAAATGGCTGTTAAAATACCAAATTATAATTTATCCATGCAACTTTGTCATATACAACACACATTTTGCGTGTTCTGGTTATTTTTATGCGAAAATAGACAAAAAATTGACATTTTTAGAGTAAATTTGTTGGGGTAGGGGTAAGTTTTATTAATGTATGATGTTTATATTACCTAAATGCAGCCATTATTTGTAATGGTTGTGAATCAAATATAATATGCTTTCATTTGATACCTACTTTAAATGATAGTTATTTACTGAAAAAATAATATTAGACAAAAGAAAGATAAAACTTATTTAAAAACGAAATTATTCAAAGGTCCATGTATTTGGTCATTTTGGCCATTTAAAATATTCGAAAATCATCTTAACATGTTTTATATAGAAGAAAATAGATTGAAAAGCTAAAAACAATTTTCAGAATCGGGAATTGAGGTGCACTTCGGGTTCTCTAGATCATCAAACTTACACAATTTCAATGAAAATATCAGTTTTTTCGTCAATATTTCATTGGGGTAGGTGTACGTTTAATTGCGCTATGGAACATATTGGGCATAGAAATTGTAAAAACTTGGGTTCATTGTAAAGCTTATATAATAAGCAATCATTTGATACCTCGTTTCCATAATTGGAAGGCCTTTGGTCAACATTTTGAAGCAACTGAAAGAAAAACTTGAACGAAAAACGAAATTTTCCAAAATTTCGGTAGGTGGGTTTAAAATGGACCAAATTCCACAAGTGCGTGCAGGTTATGCTCGTGTTAACATGTTTTATTTAGTGAAGAGGTGATGTATGCAGACTTTAAAAAATGGTTAGGGTTCCGAATGGGGGGTGCATGGGGGGGGGGGGGTT
>MJUU01013660.1:4891-35249 GCA_002080025.1 Modiolus philippinarum | reverse complement strand
TGTGTGTTTATGGTTTAGTGTTGAAACTTCCAGCTGTGTGTTTATGGTTTAGTGTTGAAACTTCCAGCTGTGTGTTTATGGTTTATTGTTGAACCTTCCAGCTGTGTGTTTATGGTTTAGTGTTGAAACTTCCAGCTGTGTGTTTATGGTTTAGTGTTGAAACTTCCAGCTCTATGAAACAAAGACATACCGAGACTGCAGTTAATTGTAATTCAGCACGCGATAATATCGGCATATTGCTTCGATGCAGATATAAATCAAACATTTGGAAGACCATGAAATTAAACGTTTTGCAGATCGTAAGCATATGAGAGTTGCGAAAGGTTAACATTATTACGAATGAATATTGGGTAAAAAAAAAGACAAAACAAAAATAATTATAGTATAACTAATTGACCGTCGTGAATATCAATAAAAATGTCACGAGTGCCGAACAACGCAGAAGGATTTAACGAGTTGCAACTGCAACAAGTTTAATCCTCTGTGCTGATCGACACGAGTGGCATTTTTATTGTTATTCATGACGGTCGATTAGTTGTTTTTTATTATATAGATTTTTCACACAAAAACCGGAATTTTAGATGCGGATTATTTTTTTTCGTTTCAATACGTCAGTTGTTTACTCGACGACGACATTGAGAGATATTGTGACGTCGTTTCATTAAGACGTCATCCGGTGACTAGAAATCCTTTATTTTCACCGGTGACAATATGACATTTATTTAATTGAGAAAACACGATAAAACACGGCTATCTATATAATAAAAGAAAATACAAAATTTCGGAATAACATCACGAGACTTTCATGCCCAAAATGATATTTTAAATATTTCCATCTGTAGTAAAGCAGCTAGCCAAACTTTATATTCGGTTTTACCATTTAATTTGTAACCTTGGTATTTTATTGCACGAGCAACTGAAACATCTAGGCATTGATAAAGACAAATAAAGACATGGGTGTGGCAATGAATTCCTTTGAGATATTAGTAAAGCTCAGTGTTAAAGGATTTATGTTGACATCAATATGAAGGACATAAAAAGCATTGTTCCATTGTTTGGATTTACCACATTTTACAAAATATCCTTTCGTTGTTCATAATAAGTTAAAAATACAATGAATAATTTACTTTTGTGTCTATTTTCAGAATTCAAGACAAACAACACGAGATGGTCGATTAACATCTAGAGCTAATTCGGGTCGAAAAAGTACCTCGACATCAGATCGACGATCAACACGCCCAGTTGCAAAAACAGATGTTGATCGTACCATGTCCGGACTAAGTTCCGTTGGTAATATTCTCCCATCGCCCATTAACCAGTTTATTCAGGATTTGCGATCGAGCATGCCTAATTTGAGTGTTGGTATCGGAGCTAGTTTTGGAAGACGAGATAGATCAAGGCAGACAGGACGACGTCAACAAAGTTTCGAAAGGGTTCGAGAGCAACCAGACCGTACATCTAGACGAACAATGAACAGAATTCATTCTAGACCACGAGAACCAATGGTGGACCTTCGAGACCCCTTCCCAGTCGAAAACACTCGACAATTCGAACCAATGGTTGATAATTTCGAAGCAAGGTTTGATCGAAATAGAGGTAATCGTCTGCCTGATTTTACAAGTAATAATTTTGGAATACAAAATCAAATACAAACGGATCCATGGCTACAATCTGGAAATTTCATTGATAGATTTGAACAGGAACCAACATTTTTATTATCAGACGGAAAACCGTCAAGTGCATCATCAGCTTCCAAGTCTTCGATCCAAGCACCTAACCCGCAACAGCAAAGCAGAATACAACAAAACCAAAATCTCAATCCTATTCCGCAAAGTTCTATGTCACAAAATACGTTTTCCAACAATAATCAACAACTGTTACCGCAATCACAGAATACTATTGGCTCTAGTAGTAATTTTCAAAATCAAATACAATTAGGAAACACACAGAATCAAGTTCAAAGTCAGTTATCAACCAATCAAGCAGGTAATACACAAAATCTAGTTCAAGGCTTATTACCGAACAATCAAGTAGGAAATATACAAAATCAAGTACAAGGAAATTTCTTAAACAATCAAGTAGGCAAGACGCAAACACAAGGAATTCTTCAAAATAATCCAAATGTAAATTCTATGAACACCATGTTGCAACAACAGGCAGTTAATGGCCAGGTACAAAATTTTAATCAAGGTATTGGATCACTTTCAAAACAAGGAAATTTACAAAATCAAATGTTAAATCAAGGACAGACTCTCACACGGATGCAAAATTTACAAACAAATAATCAACAACTACAACAAACTATGATTTCACCGCTTGGACAATCACAGAACCAGATAAACCAACAAGGCAATGCTCTAATTTTGAATAATCAAATGATCACTCAAAACAGCGGTAATAGAGCAATACCTGGATTGCTACAAAGTCAAGGACAAGTTGGTAATAGTCAAATACCAGGAACCATGAATAATGGTATACCTCAACTGCCTGTAAAATCTGGGAATAATGCAAATACAGTGCAACAAAATATACAACACGGTCAGGGGAACACGCTTCAGGGTTTTAATATGGGACTTAGTGGAACGCAACAAAATATGATCCTAGGTAACAGGCAACAAAATAGTATTCAAAACAACGGTGGAATACAACAATCTGGTCAACAACAAAATGCCCTTAATGGTCAAGGACAAAAGCAAAATCACGGAACAGATAGACTGACAAGTCTACTTCAGCAGTTACTAGATCGCTTAAATGGTAAACAGTCTAACGCAAAGAACATGCAAACTGGACAATCTGGTACTAATAACATGCAAATGGGACAAACTAGTATAAACAACATGCAAATGGGACAAACTAGTATAAACAACATGCAAATGGGACAACCTAGCACAAATAACATGCAAATGGGACAAACTAGTGTAAGCAACTTGCAAACTGGACAGTCTAATACAAACAACATGCAAATGGGACAATCTGGCATCGGTAACATGCAAATGGGACAAATCAATACAAATGCACAATCCCATCTAAATAATCAAATGGTTAATCAGAATAAACAACAGTCTGGCTTGCTCACAAATGTAATTACATCGCAGCAACAAGCACTTCTTCAAAATAACCAGCAAATTTCACAGAATCTGATACTTCAACAACTTTTGCAGCAACAACAGCAGCAGCAACAACAACAACAACAGCAACAGCAGCTGATAAGTCAACAAAACAACTTATTACCAGGAATAAGTTCAAAAAATACAGGTCAGTCCATTTTAGGACTTCCACAAATACCAAGTGGTAGTCAAAACAACGGAAACCTAGTGACTCTCAATCAAGGATCTCTGGGCAATCAGCAACAGTCTACAAATCATCTTCTGCAATTACTTGGACTTGCGCAACCCAATGTAAATTCGGTAAATGCCATTCAACAACAGCAGCAGAAGCAGCAGCAGCAAAAACAACAACAAGCGGCAAACTCGATTGGTACTGTTGGAAACCAATTATTGTCAAATAATGTGCTTCAGCTAGGATTGGCGGGACAAATACAACTATTGAATCAATTAAATCAAGGCAACCAACAAACACAAACTCAACAAAATCCTTTGAGTACTTTACTTACTCAACAGATTATAACTCAAGCATTAAACAACCAAGGTCTTGCTGGTAATAATGCAAAAATTCAAGGAGTAAATACTAATAATGCAATTCTACCAGCACCAACAGATGCTACCCCTCTTTTACTTCAAGGATTGATAGGTAATAACGCCCTAATCCAACAAGCAAATCAGAATGGAGTAAATCAACAACAGGCTTTACCACAACTACAAACGGCACCCCCAATCATTCCATTAGCACCAAATGAAATTGAAATAGCACCGCCAATTACACTTCCACCACCAACCATGGCGGCAACTCCAACAACCAATCCTCCAATAGTTAGACAAATCGTTAATAAAACGGGTCAAGGATTTGTCCTACCGATACAGCGTCAACAACAGGACCAAAGCCTTAACATAATGGGGAATAATCTCCCTTTAGAGGTTTCGGGTAATCCCTCACTTTCTCCTGCTGGGGTAGGGGTTACCCAGGCAACTAAAAATGTCGGGCAGGATAAGAGTATGGACAATTTAGTCATTTCTTTAAACAAAACAACGAAAGGAATAAGACTTGTCCCAGACTTGCATGGCGGTGTTCGTATCATTAACCTCCGAGCGGCGGCAAGTACCGAAACACCTTGGGTGGAAAGTGCAAACGTAACAGGGGATGGTTTATCAAAATTAGCTCTACTAAATCCTAACAATGAAACTTTGCGTAAATTAGAAATTACAGACAGGCTAAATACAACTGATATACCCGAGGAGATAGAACTACCAAACGGTACAAGCCTGGACGGGCCAGGCCCTACACCGGCAATGTTTTCAGCAGTAAAATCGTCTGATTCTGGAAAACATTCTGGTCCTGTTAAAGCTACTGTTATTGAAACAACAGCAAATCCGGGAGAAATTGAAGAAACAACGACGCCAATGGATTTAAGCGAGATGGAATTTGAGATGGAAGAGGGAATGTCTACAGCTAGCAGTGAAGCAACGGATCCAACGACAACTGCGCCACCTGTAAAGTCCACGGCACGAACTAAAACAACCACAAAGTCAACAACAGTTGCAACAACTACAAGTCCAACTACAATTGCAACAACAGTGGCGCCCACTACAACTACTAGTACAACAGTAGCGCCACCTACAACAGTGATGATCCCATCAACAACACCACAAACTTTCGTTTACTCGTCTCTAGGTTGGTTGTCGCCTTTCTCAACAACTCTTGCTCCTGATGTTACGGCTCCCGGTGGCCTTTTGAATATAAAGGATCAAAATATGCAAACTAAAGCACATGAACCTGCACTACTTGCAATTTTGTCGGAAGTTATGCTTGGCAGAATGAAAGGTTGAACCTGGTATATACATGACTGTTTTTGTTACCTTATATTTTGAATGAGACAAATGACAATTTAAAAAAGTGCTATATAGAGGACTATTGAACATATTATTATTAATATGTATAAATTCCCCCGTTATAATATGAAACTTTGCTTCAAGAGGATATACATTACGAGTGGAACAAGACATATATGAAACTTATTAGTATGTCAGAAAAAGTTGTTTAATATGTTGTATGGATAAAAATAAACTGGAGTTATTTCCCAACAGATGCAATTATAATGGCACCAGGGTGCACAAGCCGATTTGCAACTTCATATCTCATGTGGCAAAGATTCTTTTTAATCAAATGGGCAATTTTGAAAGTAATTTTCCAAGTCCCAAATATTTCAAATTTTCTTTCTTCTTCCTTCTCTCCTTTAAATCCAAATTTCGAAGAATTCATATAACTGTCAAATATCTTTACATTTAAATATATGTCATTGTGTTACTATGACGTGTACTTTGAACTGATTAAAATTTCAATCAGAACAGGTTTTAAAATATTTGGAAAGGAAAGCAAATATTGTTTCTTTGAATCAGATGTAATCTATTTTAGTTATCATCCAAACAAAAAAAAATTCTGCAAATTTCAATCTATTTTGAAAATAGATCGCAATGACATTGACCTTTGTCATACTTTTTTCCAATATCTTCACATATCTTTCCTTGCTCATACTTAACAATATCCAAAATGACGTGAATCCTCCGAAACCATTTTTTTTCTTAAATTCCAATATATTTTTGGTCACTATGACCTTGATCTTTGACCTACTTTCACCTACATTAATAGGAATTTTCCCCTTATGGTATCTAACAATTTATGCAAGTTTCATTTCAATAAAGAATTGAATGCACTATTTTGAATTTTCATTGGGACATGAAAGGGTTGACCGGGCGCACATTTTCTACATGAAGCGCTACCGCGCTTCATTAAAAATGTAGAAAATGTGCGCCCGGTCAACCCTTTCATAGTCCCTATGAAACTTCAAAATAATGCATTCAATTCTTATAATTACATTTTAAACCCGAAATATAAAAAGCAACTTTATTTACAAGGAAGTACATCATGTACATTGGGATTCTATTTTACAAATCCATCCGCAACGTGAACACGTGGTCAAATGTGTTTCATGGGAATTGCAACTTCACATCGATATGCCACGTGATCGATGTTCACCTATCAAATTGACGGAATTCAAATAAATATTCATGAAATGTAGTTATTTAGAATTCATCAAAGGAAACTTAATTTTTTCTGAAATATCCAATCAATTTTCGGTCACTGTGACCTTGAAATTTGACATATTTCCTCTTAAATCAATAGGATTCTTCCCTTGTGGTATTTAACAAATATATCTAAATTTCTTTTCAATTGGATGTTATCTGTTTGAGTAAGCACCTGGAAACCAATGTTTGAAACCCGCCTGCATTACAAACCACAAGCAGATTTCAACTGCGTTGCAGCTTGGATAAAATAAAACAAAAAGGATGATAAAACAGGCACTCTCACAAATGAATGAGGTTAAAAAATGCCAATGGATAACAACACATTAGCTTCTTGCAGCCTCAAAATATTCGTCACAACGCAACAAAAAACATCAAAGTGTAATGCAAAATACGAACATTTCGCCCCTACTCCACAACATTTTCTTAAAGAGAGAAAGCAAATATAGTTGAGAAGTCATTTCATAAGTATATATATTTACGTTTAAGAGGTAGATTTCGCCAAGTATCATATATGATCTGAAAACTAGTCATTATTTAAGGTAGTTGCCACCGTTAATTTCTTCCATTTGGTCAGATATTCTGACTCCTCTGTCTTTTTCCATATCATAAACTTATAATATATTTTGTCCTTTAACACCCACTTTTTATGATATATTTTAAAAGCATGTAACTTTAAAGGATTTCGGACAAAATTTTCTGAAACTGACATGATTCCTTCACTCGATTTTCAAGACTTAAACATTTCTATACAAACCCTATGAAAAATTTAGAAAATGCACATTTCCGACCAAATTTTATATTACATGTAACTCAAAATCAAGCGTATGAACCTATTATTTTTTCCTGTATTTCATTAAGTCTTACAAATTCAGAACACTATTATGAAATTCTCATTTCTTTCATTCAAAGGTGGCAACTACCTTAACACAGATTTTCACAAAAAATTGTTTTTCTTTTCACTGTAAATAACATTTTGTGTAACCAAATTCTTACGATATCGCATAGCTTTTCCCTATGATTAAAGTAAGTGAGAACCGAACAGCCGGTTCAAATAACAAAACTACTGAAGTTACTGTAAATCTACTTTCTCCATATGGCAATTTCGACATTTTATGTCTCATCAATGCAGATAAAATCAAAACATGGGGAATCCTGAAAAAGGTGTACAAAGGCTGATGGAGAACAAATAATCAAAGGGGTCTAAATAGATAACCAAAATTAGCTAAGGACAGAGCTTTTGCATGAGGGAGATACTCCTTAGTTTTCAATATTTAAAAAAAGGAAATAAACTACAACAATTACAACATCGGGAGCACAAAGACAGATTGACAAATAAGAAAGTTGAAGAAATGGGACACATATCAAGATAAACATCATGGACCCAATCAAAAATCATGCGTGAGTTCAACCTCTGTGTTGTACATATCAGTTCTGGAAATGAAGTCGAGGAAAAAATTCAGCTATTAAAATGAAAGGTCCGTTGTCATCTGGGAAACATATATCCCTTAGCAGTGTACACGATCATGATGTAGGTCATAAAACTTCTACAGTAATGCCAACTAGTTATTGGTTACAAACCATTCTTTAAGTAGCCCTTTTTTAGCGTGGGGGGGGGGGGGGGGGGCANTTAGGAAGTCACTGTATCGACAACAGGCAATTGAGTAGCTAATCAGCGGAGCTTGGAGATATATAAACACCACATGCAGGTGCTTTTGCGTGTTGCTAAAAAGAAAAGGGAAGTTAACTATTGGAAAAGAGAAATCATTGCGTTTATCATACTGCCTAGTTTGTAGTATACCTCAGTTGTCAATTTTAAGATGAAGATCTAAAAATAAACCTGTATCAAAACACAAAAAAAAATTATCCAAAGTCACAATGAGTTAACTCAAGCAAAATTTAGTAACGTTTTTATTATGCAGCGTATTTTATATGTGTGGTATAGTGTCCTGGAAGGAATATGGTATTATGTTACTTAATATGATTTTGACTATATATATAATCGTCTAAAGGCAAGGAAGGATATAATATTATCGAAATCATCTTTCCACTGAGGAATTTGACCATAACAATTTGAGTTGACACGCAAAACTGCATTTCATTTTTGATGTTGCAGATAGGCCCATTTCGATGTTTCACATCTCGTCAGTGCAACTTGAATCCAAACATTGGAAAACCGATGCCGAAATATACTCCCTCTCGAAAGTATGTACAAGACTGTAAATAGTAGTAAATTTCCTCCTCCGGGTAAAACCACAAAATGGGTAGGGTCCCTAATTTAAGGAAAAAAATCCAAAGTTCCATATTAAATTTCTACTCTACTCTACTCTACTCTATGAAATGAAATGAAATGAAATAAGCCGTGAGAATACATAAACCATTTCCGGAACTGAGAAGTCTCTGTGTTGTCATCCAAAAGAAATGTTGGATGAGTTGAAGTTTTTTTGTCAATCGATAATTCCAAAAAATCAGCTGAGGGGCGGAATAAGCTCCAAGAATCTTCTTAATAAAGAAAATACTAGTCGTGTAAAAAATCATATATAAAGTCTAAAAACAGCAACAAACTTGGAAATCTTATATTTTCCTCAGGATAACCATGTAATGGTTATGCAGGTCTTGAAAAATAATTTATTATCGTCTAAAGGCAAGGACCAACTGAGTTAAAGTTTAAGGATATAATATTATCGAAATCTATATATCCTTAAATTTCAACTTCAATAATATTTCATTGCTCTTTTAAAGCCATACTTTAGTGCCATAATTGTATATTATCAAGAGAAAGTATATCGTCTAGAGGAAGCTGATTAAATGAACTGAGCTAGTTTTTCTTTATACAAATGTTTGCTTTAAAACCGTTACACAGTTTGTTCCCTTTCGAATCTCTATTTAAACGTGGCCTCCTACTTCTACGAAATAAAAAATTCCAGCATTTATGTTACGTCATTTTCAATGTATTATTTGTTTGACTTAGTTTGTTTGACTGGTTATCATAATCCTGCAACATTCTATTCTTGATGAAATACCGTGTACCTTTCATTTGGTGTGTGGAAAGTGAAACAGACGATATATTTTCGTAATTAAATGTGTCGTGCTTCGACCCTGAAAGTCTCATACGGAAAAAAGGCATATCACCTTATACAAACCAAAGTTCTAGTTTTTGTACAGATCTAGATACTGACCATTATACCATTATCTAGATTGAACTAAGTAGGGCTTAAAATGACCAGAGACCACGCTAACCATATGAAAAAGAAAGGAACCATATGTTGATTTTCTCATTAAGGCAAAGCAAAATAAATATTTCTATGTGTTTAATTGTACATAATACAACCGACGGTGTTGATATAAAAAAATTGAGAGTATAAATTTACGCGGTACAATAGCTGAAAGAGAAATTTGAGCAATAGGTCGATCATGGCATTTGACAAAAGATCCAAATAAAATTCCAATTACAATTACACTTTTGTTTCAAAATATGGTTCTGTAAGAATATTTCAAAGATTATGGCATTATGGCCTGTTGCTAAGTCGCAATCTGATGGAAGATCATTCCCAAGATGTGACGAGATCTTTGATTAAGTTCAAAATGAAAGCTCATAACTGTATCTCAGGTCATATTTTGATAAAAAAAAGTCCGTAGTCAATCAATACATAGAAACAACAGTGATTTTTTTCAATTCTTGAAAGAAGTACATAGATTTCAGAGAATTCAAAATCCTTATAGTGATCTGGAAATGAGTATAGAAATTTTACAGCATAATCAAAGTATTTTTTAAGTAGTAAAAACAATCAGACAGGAGTGCTATGTGTTGTTTTAGTTCATGATAATAATTAAACAAATAAATGGATATGGAGTAAATGTATATGGGTCAAAATCCCTATATTAAGCAAATGGGACAACGCTTTCATTGTTGTTCTACATCTTGAAGTCACCATGAGGCCTTTAACAAAGAGCAAGCGCTGTCACCTCATAGTAAATTCAAGACGGCCTCTGGCACCGGTTTAAGTGGAATTCACTTGCTTAATGTTGAACAACGCCACATACATTCCCCTTTTTACATTTTTTTGTATGGATGCGGGGTTGTCAACAAGCATAACATATCGGACAAAGTACTCTTACAAACACTGTCATCCATTAATTATTTAGATCCATTGGTAATATTGTTCTGTATCAGCTTTTACACATATTTCGGTTTACGGAGTTCCAGTTGATTGATTTGGTCTGCACTGAAGAGACAAATGTTGTTGAAATGTTTGGAGAAGTATACCTAAAAATATTCGGATAGAATCTTAAAGCTTCAAAAAATGGCTTCAAGAATTATACTTTCCGTCAAATTTAATGTTTTCGTCATTGAAATGGTTATCCTTTACAAATAGAGTAAAATTTTTTGCACATGGATCACATTTTCTTGGTCATAAGTCACTTTAAAATACATAAAATAGACTGTGCATAAAATTTAATCAACTTCCAATTATAATTTCATATATCTAAAGGCCTATAAACATCTTGTGAATGAAAACTCTAGAGAGATCTGTTTCCCGCCAAAATTTTGACGTCTTATATCTAAAAAATTCCTACATGAATTTTCAATTTACAAATTTTTTTGCTCAAGTTGTTCCATTAGGAGTGCTCTTCAAAACAAAAGGTCAAAATTTTAATTATAATAACAAAATTTCTGACACTCGTACTCCCTTAAACTGAGGATTATCTCCCTCTTGCATAGCTGTGTCCGTAGCTGAGTTTGGCTTTTCTGTTTAGATCCTAGTGGTAATTTGTTTTCTATCAGTCTTTTACTTACATCGGTTTATTGATTTCCAAATGTTTTGATTTCATCTGCACTGAAGATACATAAGTTATGTTTATACCCACATGCAGAAACTAAATTCACGGTAACTTCGGTATTTTTTTTTATAGATATGTTAGAATTTACTTTAAAAATCACCGATACTGTGTAATTCACGATAAATAAAGAAATTACACTCACCCTCAATATATTGTATGCTTTGCTTAAATTATTTATAGTGCTAGCTTTTATAAGCCTATGTCCAGTAGTTTCCTGAATCCAAAACCAAACAATTTTATTTAGCTGCCTATTAATTAGATAAATATCTCCCAGAATAAACACGCTTGACCAGTGTGAAAAGAACTGAGCACCAAGCAACAATGAGGTTTTTGTGTCTAGCAATTTTTACTGCTTGCTTTGGTAAGTCTTCCTCTTTATTCACTGATACTATTCAAATATTATTAAAAGTAAATAAATTAATGGTGAACATTTAAGTTTTTCTGTTTTTAAAACAATGGTACGAATTTTTTTTTAAACAATGCTACGAATTTACATGATTGCGAGTCATCTTCCGCCGTTTTGCAATGGATTTATCTAAAGGATTTGACTACTTTACAAAAATATACGAAAACTTTTTCAGTGGTAAACTCCGTATATGAAATCCGTTCTTCTATCTTCTGTACAATTGGGAATAACCACGTGGGAATAACAGAGTAATAAAGTCTTGGTAAATAATGTTAGTATCACTAAATTTAATGAGGCTTTATGGGCAATAGTTTATAAGAGTAAATGACTCTTGAGCGAAAAGCATTATCTTTTAAGGTAGATGGGTAGTCCAAATTTTTTTCCATAGATTTTCTTTATTTTCTCAGGAAAGTTTCCTTATTATATTAGCATTGAAATAAAAAAAATAAAAAAGGGGGGTCACCGTGCTTGTTTTTAAAATAACTAAAATGATCAAATATTTCTAATGAATATATAGGGAAAAACAGGTATTTGGTTGTTTTATTTAAACTGATCCATAGATTTTTTTCTATTTTACCCATATGTTAGCCCCTTGAACATACTTTCAAAACATATAAAAATGGGGGTCACCGACTTTTTTCCATATAATTTGAAAAATATGAATCTATGTAAAATATTTTCATCAGATTATCTCCCTTTTTGAAATATCCTCTTCCAAACTATTTGATTTTCAAATTACCAAACATCATCCAATTAGATAAATACATATAAAATTAAGTCAGTGTAGATCCTTTGCTTTTTGTGTTACTGATTTAATATTTATTGATCATTATAAATAAAAATATTCGCATATTTAAAAAGCAGATAATACCACAACAATAAACAAATTCAAAATGGCGGAAGACTACCGATCTACCTTAAGAGCTACTTATTACTACAATAATGGCTTATTCACAGAGAGTCTGTTATTAATTATTTTTGACATTTGTAGGGATTCAGTGAACATGTAATTTTCCACTTTATTTTTCTGTTGATTGTATGTACAAGTAAACAAGACTCGCCTTCATCAGCTCTAAAATCATGTGATATTAGCGAGGAAATGAAGCACTTGTATGCTGCTTTTGTATTCATAGATTTGACAGGTTTGCGCCTGTCCTAAGTCAGGAAATTTATTAAGCCTTTGTGTGTCTTGTCTTTTTTCTAGTTGGTTTACTTTATGTCTATAGGAGTTTAGGATGATGTTTATTTCGCTGAACTTGATTACTCTTTATCCAGGGGCCGACTCCGACCTGCCGTTGTGTGTGGTGTTTTCTCACCTTATGATGGCTTTGAGATATTGCATCTGAGCAATGCGTAATAACTGAAACAAGTATTTGTCATTATGTAAACGCCCTTCTTTTTCAGTGTATGCTGCATCTGAGAAATGTGACGGAACTGATACAAGTACATGTATTCATACTATATGTGACAGTACCACAGAGATTAAATGCGTCAATGGGGCTTGCACTTGTGAGAATAAACTTGATTTGAGTAAGTACATTATCTTTTCTTTTTTTTTCTATTTATGTAATATTTCCATTTATTTTTGTTTGTTGAAACAAAGACATTGAAACATTAATAAGTTAATCTGACTGACATTTACTATCAATTAAAAGTTCCAAATGCTGCTCGATCCGTCTTTCATTACGCTTGCTGTGAAATTTGTCTGTATACTTTATCTACATCCACGCCATAACAAAAGTTAGTCCCTGTATTATGTCAATACAATAAAATAAATCGCTGTTCCAACGTTAAAAATTCAACCGACATATTTTGTTCCATTCAGTGTCATTGCTGTACGATAGAAATTTGCTCTGTGACACAGTGATACGGAAAAGACTTGCAACCACTATAATACTAACACGTAAAATGGTGTTGAAATTTTATTTCGGAATTTTACATTTTTTTTCTCAAACAAAAATGACATGCAATTGTTTAACAGCATTACAATCACAATCAGAGTACATTATGTCGTTAAAGGGGTTCGCTATTCCATATCAAAGTAAATAGGATTTCAAATAAATTTGATTTTTTGTAAGAAAATTACAAAAGAAATAATTTAAGTGAAAAAAAAAATGATAGGCTGGTGATCTCGTTTTTGAGTTATAAGTGATTGAAAATTTTGCAGGAAACTGAACTCCTCGGATTTTTCATAGGATTAACAATAGCAAGGTTTGCCCACGAATGAATGTGACAGAATAAATAAAATTTAATGAAATTTTTTACAGAATGCTCATAAAGATGTATAAAATGATATTATGGGAAAAATTTAAGGGGATCCAATGGCAAAAAATTACAATGCTTTTAAATGGATAAAACCAGAGCGTTCCGAAAATATGAAAGAAGTCCCAAAACAAGAGGAGCGAACCTCCTTAATCATAATTTGATGGTCAAAAGTGTTTCCCCATGAGAATCAGAATCCGTTTTGACTTTCAATTTGACGATTGACATTCCTTGGATATCAAATAACTACATTGACATCGCAAAATTTTTATGCAATTGCTAGTTTAGAAAAAAAAAATGGTGAAACCAAGCTATTGAATCACTCTTTCAATATTATATTGATTGTTCTACGTCTTACCTACATATTCATATCGAAAATGCATATTTATATATCTTATTGTTTTTCATCTTATCTACGTATTCCGAAAGTAAATGCGTATGTATTTAATTGTTCCTGTTCATCTTACATACACATTTCTATATAAAAATATATAAATACATATTTATATTGTATTTAATTCTTGTTCTTCATCTTACATACACATTCCTAAAGTAAATGCATATTTATATTATTTGTAGGCATACATTGCCCGATTTTACTTTTTTTCTCACAGACCGCCCCCGACATGTGTTGCTTCAATGACATATTTTAGCTGCGATCGATGTTGCTCAACATTTTTATTCTCTTCTTGTAACCCTGGTGCTTTCAGCTGGATAACCCTGAGCATCGCCCAAGTTGGCACTCCATGGCGGGTGGGGAGCTAGGGAGTGACCTTGATATAATTTTTGTCAAGAATACCGCTTAAGTGCACACTAGGGGCCTTCTTGATCTCGCTTGAGGGGTTGAATATTGTTCACCTCTAGTAGAAGACCCTCTGGCGACATCAAGATGTAGACAGGAATAAAAGCCCTGTCCTTGATAAACTGGAGTTTTCTATGTATCGTGTGCGTTTTTGTCACATGTACATTCACTCCATATCCTTTAATTTTCTTATATTGTATTTCAGGTTGTACGTCCAGACAAGATTGCCTCGACTTGAGCGAATGGAACTGTAACACCGAGCGTCGACACTGTGTAGATAATAGATGTACCTGCATTAGAATTTAAATGTGCATGTGAAGCCTGATTATTCAAAATTGTTCAATTAAATTTGTTATTACTTAAATTATCAAAGTCATGCCTTAGTTTTCTGAAGATATTAATTAGACTTTTAAAAAGAATTTTACACTTTTCGCTTCCCCCCCTCCTTAAGGTAGGTCGATACTAATACACGGAGCATTCGATTGGCGCATTTGCAAAACACGAGTCGGATGCGGAATTGAATTGATTTTCAAGCTGGATTATTCTTTTATTGGCGTTTTCATTGTGACGTCATAAAAGATCAATTGACATATATTTCCCCGCGAATAGACCATATCCGAGTTCTAGGATTTAGATTCACCAGCTTTTGTTGTCCGCCCTACGTCACAAACATGTGACCAATTATGTAATATCGTGACGTGTCAGTGTTTATGATATGACGTTATCTTTACTGTGACGTCTTAAAAAAGTGGTCTGGTAAATATACATTATACATATACTATAGTATGATGGTACAACAATTTGTATCAGGTATAGTCGGTTGAATGAGCTGTATCACTACGAGTCGCGTCAGCGACGAGTAGTGATCATGGAGGTGCATACCTGAGTTGTATTCAGGTGGTAGATATATAGCCAGTAAAAATCGACTAAAAAGAGCTAACGGAATATTTCTTTAGCTCATTCGGTAGCGAGGGTGGCTAAGAAGCAAAAGGTCCAGGGTTCGACCCCTGGACGAGGAGGCACTGGTAGATACAATACTGATTTTCATGTACGGACTGACTCTTGACTCTAGGTAGTAGATATATAGCCAGTAAAAATCAACTGAGCTAACGGAATATTTCTTTAGCTCATTCGGTAGCGAGGCTGGCTACGAAGCAAAAGGTGCAGGGTTCGATCCCCGGACGCGGAGGCACTGGTAGTTACAATACAGATTTTCATGTACGGACTGCATTCAACCGACGAGACCTGATACAAGAATGTTGTACCATCACATCTCTATAATTTTATTCATTTTACGTTACATTATTTTCAGTTTTAACCAAGGAACTACTTGATGCTTGACGTGACGTTTTGCTTTTGTTGACGTGGATACACGCGCGACATCGCGCCATTCTTTTATCACCACAGTGTGGTGATACAATTTTCTGTATCATACAAGTTGCGCTTAGTACTATTTCTGTCGTATTTTATATGAAAACTCCTACAATGTTAGATAAATCCTGATACTAGAACTCGGATAGAGTCTATTAGCTCCATTTTCTCGTAAATATTGTTTATTTCGAAAAAAAAAGAAAAAAAACTCTCTTAATCAACAAATAGCTGAAGTATATTTTTCTTAAGTATCAAAGAATAAAATAAAATCTATCTGATATCTATTTTATATGAAAGCTAAGTAATAAACATGTTCTTACAGTCTTCTATACAGTCTTTGTAAGTATTGCTGAAAAAGACTGATTTTGGCATGATTTTCAAACCCTGATAACAGGAAAAGATGATCGGTGACACATCATTTTTATTTTATTTTTTTGAACAAATAGACTAAGACCTACAAAATATCTCAAAATAAAAAATTCTGTCTGATATTTTTAATAGGCTCGATCTACCTTAATACTTGATTTTTATGTTGTACGTATTTCGTAAATGCGCAGAAAGCTTTTGGAACTATTGTATTTGTGTGGTTGTAAAAAGCAAAAGTTTGTTTTTTATGTACAGTTATTTCATTCGATCTGTAGATGAGTAGTTGGCTTTTTTTAAATTTGACTGCGATTTAATCTTCAACGTGTATGTATTTCATACGCCATATTTAAGAAATACTTTTAATAGCTCACCTGGCCAAAGGCCATGTGAGCTTTGCCATCACTCGGTGTCCGTCGTCCGTCCGTCCGTTAACTTTTATTCAAAGATATTCTCCTCTAAAACTACCAAGCCAATACTAACCAAACTTGGCTTGAATCATCACCAGGGTATGCTCTTTTAAATTTGTGATTTTCATGTCCGTAGACCAAACAACGTGGCCGCTGTTACTAAAAATAGAACATAGGGGTAAATTGCCGTTTTTTGCAAATTACTCGAAAACATTACAGAAATCAAGATTTTGACTGAGTAAAAATGATCAGCATGATCTACCTGCCCTGCAATTTTGAAGAATATCTGTTTACCCGTCTTGGAGTTATTGCCCCTTTTCCGTTAAATTTTCAGTTTTTCGTTACTTTTAGTCTAATATATTGAAAATGGTAGAAGATAGAAGTGAGGTTTAGAAACAAAATTGGTCAGCATAGTAAGATCTACATGTCCTGCAATTTTTAGGAAAATCTGACAACCCACATAGGAGTAATTGCCGCTTTTTCTTTGATTTTTCACAATATTTTTACGTTTTTACTTTTATTTCAAAAACTGTTTGAGATAAAGGTTAAATGTGAATTTCAAAAGTGTTGAGGTTTTCCAGAACTACAATTTTTACATATGTCCAGCAGGCTCGCATCTCATCCAAGATGGCCGCCAGCAGGGAACATAGCTTAACATAGGGACCCTAGTATGGGAAATGCATCCAAAGATCTTCTCCCCCCAAACCACTGAGCCAATGGGGACCAAATTTTGTCACAGTAGTCCTTGACTGGTCCCCTTTAAAGTTTGTGATTTTTTACGTTTGTACCTCATCCAAGATGGCTGCCAGCGTGGAGCACAGTTTAACATAGGACCCTATGGGAAATGCATTCAAATGTCTTCTCCTCTGAACCCACTGAGCCAATTGGAACCAAACTTACAATTGTCTTTGGGTGATCCCTTCCAAAGTTTGTGATTTTTAGTTTGTACCTCATCCAAGAATGAAAATGTAACATATGGTGAACTGATTTATAGTATGAATGGGTGGTCAATTGGTGACAATAAATAAAACCAGCCACCAGGTGAGCGATACAGGCTCATGTGAGCCTCTAGTTTCAACAATAGTTTTAAAGTTATAGAATACCGGTACTCATAAAATCCTTTATTTCCAACCCGGCTAATGGTTTCATTCATGATAAAAAGCAGACGAAAGTAATTTGATAAACTGTACGATTTTCGAGATTTAACTGCTTTATTTAGAAGTAGCTTTCTGGTAAGTTATAAATTCACTATTAAAGAAGTCCTCCGGTTTAGTGGATTTCCGAGCATATGCTATCAGTATTGGTACACAAATAGACACATATGCAATGCCAAAGGGATGCCTATTTTAAAAAAGTGGAAAAAATAGCAAATTAGAAATCTGATTAATTCCAGTTTTATTTCGTTCATCTTTATGATATCGAGATGTTAATAGTGTCTTTTATTTCCAATAGACCCTTTCACGATAACTGCGGTCCTGCGATTTTGAGTGGAAAATAAAAACATTTCCCGCAAAAATGACGTCATGGGACAATTAATCAAGACGTCACCTATACTATGACGTTGTATTTTACCCGCTCAAAGGCATATAAGCGCATGTGCAAAATTCAGGACCGCAGTTATCGTGAAAGGGTCTATTGATTGGAATATTCAAATGCAAGTACGTTTTGAAATGTGGCAAATTAAGCCAAAGAACATCATCAGTATATCGAAGGATGAAATTTAAGAATTGGAACAGGTTCAAACTACAAAAATATCAAAGTTAGAGCAAAGTCGGCAGTTATCGACAGTTTAAGAGTTGATGTATTATTTTTCAAATGTAGATCATGGCCTGGCTAAATCTTATACCGGGAAATGCTCAACGAAGTCGCCTTCTTCAATTTTTTTCCAGATCCGGGCTGGACTTTTAAAAATTGCGNTACATAACATATAAACAGTAAATTTTTATGCTGTTCATGTGCTTCAAAGAGTAGTTTTTCATTAGAAGTATTAATATCAAATAATAAAGCCACAACCTAAAAATAGTCAGTAAATGGTTATTATTACCAAAAATTGTCAGAAAATAGGAAGCCAAACCCAGTACCAAAGACATTTGCCGAGTACAATACAAAGTATAAAGCTTCTATACTTTCAAGGGTTCTAATTTGGATTCAAACAGGAAATTGCTTTAACAAAAGTTAAATTTTTTTTTATGTCGAACTAGTCCAACATTTCCTGGTCTGGTGAATACCCCCGGTATCTCTGGTCCACCATCAGTGGCATCGACCCAGAAGTTTCAAAATAAAAAATACCTGCATAATAAACAGTCAATTTTGTTATGCTGTACACTGGAAAAGGAGATAAAAATATTTTCAAACAAACAGTACAAATCAGTTCGCTGTTTTCACTTGGAACTCTAGAGTCGCGAAGGAATTAGAATCATTATGTTATCTTAATTCTGATAAGTTAATCATTTCGCGCCATTAGAACTCGAGTAACCCTTTGAAATCCGAGGGTAGCTAGAGTTCAACTCTTAAAAATGGCGGAAATAAAATCGACCAATCAGATTGGAGTGTTGACAAAAGTCTTTATCAGGGCCACATACTTCGTCTCTAGAGTCGAACTCGAGTTTTGATGAGATTGTGTTCATGCGGAACTCGAGTCTCTACCCGAGTTACAACTGAAAACAGCCTTAAGGAAGTACGAGTGTTTTGAAGAACTTTGCTAATAGAACAACGTGAGCAAAAAATTTTGAAAATCCATGTAAGAATTTATGAGATATCAGACGTCAAAATTTTGGCGGGAAACAGTTCTCTCTAGAGTTTTCCTTCATTTTCCATTAGCTGTTTATATGCCTTAAATATATGAAAATATAATTGGAAGTTGATAAAATTTCGAATATTGTCTATTCTAACCATGTTAAAGTGACCTATGATAAAAAAAATATGATCAATGTGCAAAAAAGTTAACCCTGTTTGAGTGAATGAAACCCGAGGATATCGAATGCTTCTGAAATCTGACGCTCATACTCCCGAAAGAGAAGTGATTGAAATGCATTAACCCAATGCTGTTTAGGTACCCGATACGGCGAACAAAATCCATTGTTGTTAAAAGAATAAATGCTTATTTATGTATCAATCGATAGAAGAAGTTTGCACATGAAAGTTGTGAAGTCTCGGGCGATGGGAAGCACTCAAAACATGTCTGATGATTTTGGTCACTATATGAAGACTTGGGCTTTGGTGAGGCCTCTCCACATGTCTCTAATGATTGCGGTCTATTTGTTAGGGACGCGGGCAATGGAGAACCCTCTCAACATATATATAAGGACTTTGGTCTCCTTATGAATATTCGCGATATTGAGAGCCCACTCAACAAGACTCTGATGATTTTGCTGCCTCTTTACTTTACATAAACAAGCAACTGTCAAGGTCTCTTTCTATTGGTCTTTGCATCGCTTCTTTTGGTTTCAATTTTATACCCCTGCTAACGTTATGTAGAGATCATGGTGTCCGTTCGTCCGTTTGTTATACCGACAACCATATTTGTACACACTTTGTGGCAACAATTAACAATGAAGGGATATGGAGTAAAAGCAAATCAGACAAAGTATCTATAAATACATGGTAAAACCAAGCAACGGAACAACATCGCTCTCCTCCTAGACTACTCGGTGAAATTCAATGAAACTTTCACTGAATGTTCAGTGCATATTGCAATTGTTGACCAACTTTTTTTGAAGTTTGATTTGACTTTATTTTTGTGATCTTTTTTACTTCTGGAATCAAACGGGAGCGCTTGGTATATATAAGTGAGCTTTACTCACAGTTTTTCATTTTTTTCGTTGGCGTCTTAATCCAATGAAATCGTGAATGGATGTTGCTCACTGCTTGATTTGATGAATGATGGTTGCCGCTTTTGCCAATACTCTGAAATTGTAATTTCAGACCTTATTTGCTACATAGATTTCTTAAATAATAGCAGATCCTCACTTTTCAATTTTTAACATTCAAAACAGATATCTTGATTTTTTCCTAAAAGCGAACAAAAACACCGGTAGTGAATTCTTTTACGTCTGACTGGCTGTAGAACTTCGTCAAGATATTCTGAAGGTAGGTGGACACTAAATTTCATATCCATGAAATTTTATTTCGGCACAGCTAATGAACCAAATCCTATATCAATCTGAAATCTGTAATAAAAAGTGCAGGTAACAGCCATTGTTTCTTCTAGTTTGCTCATTTTTTTATAGAATGCACGGTGAAAATATGGAAAGGCAATAATCAGCTTAACAGAGCGAGCAGAGGTAAAAATGTATTGTTGCTAGGTTTCTGAGCGGGAAAGGGGTCAATAAAATTAAATGCATTATGACACAAATAAATTTTATTAATTAATGACTAGGCGCTACACAAGCATTCATGTAACCGTATGGTATTGGCGTTGCTGTTCTTCTCTGTCTTGCATCTACTGTTATTGAAAATTGAGTGGTGGGAAGGGTAGTTGGTATTTCCGTCAAAGCACATACTAATCCCGGCATACAGCCACAATTTGGCATTCTATAATATACATAATTTAAGCAAGATTCTCCTGCCTTGGTGTAGTTTTCACATCGAGCTAGAAGAAACAAAAATATATCCGGTATGAAAAATATATGTAACGGAACTTATGATATCTCTTAAAGATCATATTCTCATATACTTTGTGTGTTTTTGTCAGGTCCTGCTAGGAGTTTATCTCTGATTTTCCTATTTAGTTGCTTTGTTTCTCTTTTTCTCCCTTCATTTGTTTCAAAACCAAAAATCATTGTGTAATTATTGCTCAATTTGGAATCATATTCCTTAAAAGGTTTAATCTTATGTAGCAAGTACAAAAATGAAAAAAAAATATTTCAGTTGAAGTTAAATGAACAATAAAAAGCTATGGAGGTTACTTTAATGCACATAGGACAGTCTCTACAATTATCAATCAACGTGGCTACAAACACATGGTAGAACCAAACAACGGAACAATGCTTATCGGATTGTTCTTCGTCTTGAATAAGCAAATACCGAAGTTACTGTGAATTTAGTATCTGTATATAACCATTTCGACAACTTATGTCTCATCAGTGCAGATCAAATCAAAACATTTGGAAATTCAAAAACCGGAATATATGTAAAAGCTGATAGAGAGCAAATGAACAATATGATCTGAATAGAAAATCCAAAATAAGCTAAGGACAGAGATATGCAAGAGAGATATACTCTTTGGTTTTAAACCACCTTTCCTTAAATTTAGATATTGCAAGTCTCCAAATGTATCAAGATTTACTTTCCGTGCACCCCCACTTCCCCTCTAGACCGATTTTTTTCAGTCCTCCTATAACCTCTCTTCAAAATAAAACATGTTAACACGAACATTATGTGATAGAGTGGATTTATTTATATTTTATTGTAATATTTATTAATATTAGTTTAATTTATTTTAGAGTTGTCAGAATTAATTAGTTAATTAGTATATTTTAAGAGTTCATCAATCTCTGTTCTTTTCTNTGCAAGTCTCCAAATGTATCAAGATTTACTTTCCGTGCACCCCCACTTCCCCTCTAGACCGATTTTTTTCAGTCCTCCTATAACCTCTCTTCAAAATAAAACATGTTAACACGAACATAACCTGCATGTATAGACAGTAATGGGCCACTTTTAAAGTACACAACGAAAAACTCTTGTATTTTCGTTTTAACCTAAGTTTCATCTTTTAAGCTTTATAATTATTTAATGATAAGTAATATGTACTGAAATTTGGTACCAAATTAAAGGTAATTTAATATCCTTTACAATGAACTCAAGTTTGGGCTCTTTACGCCATTTTTATGACCTGGGGATACAAAAAATATACCCCTTCCCCTGCAAAAAATATCGAAAATGACAATTTTAGGCTGTCAATTCCTTTCAGATAACCAACCCTCGTCATTTGATCTAGTTTTTATGCCTCACTTATCAGTTGTGATACAATGTTGGAAAATAAAACCATAAAAGTCCATAAATTTTTGATTTTCGGTAATTTTTTTTGAAAAATGGGAATTTTCGGAATTTTCGATTTTTTTCACAATTTCGACTTTCTGACTTTATGGTCGTAAAAATCTGAATATATTTTTAATAATTGCCGTTGTGATAATAATTTATGATATGTTAGCAACAAATCGTGTGCAAACATTTTAGTTTCAGACGTATTATTGGTTCAGAAGTGTCAAAATTAGCACCCCTCCCCCTAAAAATTAAGGGAAAATATGAAATATTCAGGCTCTAAATGATTAAAGAATAGTGTTTTTTTTAAATTCAAGTGTTTATTTCTCTAAAGCTGACATACAGAAGATCATTTAAGTAGATTTAAACTTTTTAAGAGGTCCCCTTTTGACTCTTTTGCTCGAAATTGTATGCAAGATGGGAATTTTCCGTTTTTCGGAATTTCTGCTGTTTTGACTTTGAGATGCAGATACTTCATGAAATTGATATGTAACTTGAAAATGTTGTTTAGATATCCTTTCAACATATCTAAGTCATAAGAAAATATGTTTTTAAAACATTTTAGAATAACTACAGTCTCATAAATTACAAATATATAACCCCTTACCACAATTATTCAATACAATTTATTTAATTTTATTCAGCTTGAAAAGCTTAAACATTGTATAAAGGTCCAATAACATATCATTTCAAACATCAAAATACGCAGAGACTCCAATATATCACAAATAAGATCATGTGTGTGGTTTATGGGCAGTTATACAACAATTCAACTTTGAATTTTGTAAAATTCCGAACTGCTAAAAAATCCCATTTTTCACGAAAATCGCCCAAAATATTCAATTTTACCCATATTTGGCGTTAAAATTTCATAATGCGATCTATAAAATGCATTTTTGTTAAAAGAAAGTAAAATATTAGTATGTTTTGTTGATATATGTACAGACATACATATTCTGGGGATTTTTAAGCATCATTTTCTTTGGGTAGGGGTACAATTTTCGGTATTTAGAGTCACATTGAACACTCCTTGTTCTTCTAAACATTGTTTTACAGAACTTATATATCGGTTAGAACAATGAATTGGCATATCGGCATAGAAATCCTCCAGATTTGTAACATATAACTATTTAAAAGTGAATTTTGGACAAATCTGAAATGCTGAAAATTCCCATTTTTCATCATTTCTGTACAAAATATTGAGTTTAAGCTAACAAGTGGGACTTAAAATGACAAATTTTGATAAAAAATATGCAACATTGATATATGCAATGCAGATTTTGTGTGTTTTGGTTATTTTGACGTGAATATAGAAAAAAAAAAGACTATTATAGGGAAAATTTGTTGGGGTAGGGATAATTTTTTCCGCATTTAGAGTCATATAAAACAGTCCTTGTTTTTTCTAATCAGTGTTTTAAGACAACTAATGTATCGCTTAGAATAATTAAATGGCATATTTGCAGATGAATCCTCCAGATTAGACACATATTACGATTCAACAATGCACTTTGGAGAAAACTGAAATGTTGAAAATTCCCATTTTCCATTAGTTTGGGCCAAATATTTAGTTGAAGTCAACAAATGGCTGTTAAAATACCAGATCATGATGTAATTCATGCAACATTGTTATATATAACATACATTTTGCATGTTCTGGTTATTTTTATGCGAACATAAACAAAAAATTGACAATTTTAGGGAAAATTTGTTGGGGTAGGGGTAAGATTCACTGTATTCAGAGTCACATTAAACACCCCTTGATATTCTAAACACTGTTTTAAGACAACCCATGTATTGCTTAGTACAATTTATTGGCATATCTGAAGATATATCATCCAGATTTGCCATAAATAACGGGTTGACAGTGAACTTTGGCCAATTCTGAAATATTGAAAATTCACATTTTTCATCAAATTCAGGCAAAATATTGAGTTTAAGTCAACTAATGGCTGTTAAAATACGGAATCATGGTATAATTTATGAAACATTGTCATATACAAAGCACATTTTGCGTGTTTCAGTTAATTTGTTGTGAACATAGACAAAAAATTGACAATTTTAAGGAAAATTTATTGGGGTAGGGGTAAGATTTTCGGTATTTTGAGTCACATCAAACACTTCTTGTTTTTCTTAACAATGTTTTCAGACATCTAATGTATCGCTTAGAACAATTAATTGGTATATCTGCAGATACATCCTCCAGATTTGGCATATATAACGATTTAACAGTAAACTTTGGGCAAATCTGAAATGTTGAAAATTCACATTTTCATCAATTTTAGGCAAAATATTGAGTTTAAGTCAATTTATGGCTGTTAAAATACAAAATCATGGTATAATTTATATAACATTGTTATATACAACACACATTTTGCGTGTTTGACTTCATTTGTATCGAACATAGACAAAAAAGTGACAATTTTAAGGAAAATTTGTTGGGGAAGGGGTAAGATTTTCGGTATTTTGAGTCACACCATTATCATTGTTTTCAGACATCTAATGTATCGCTTAGAATAATTAATTGGCATATCTGCAGATATATCCTCCAGATTTGGCATATATAACGATTTAACAGTGAAATTTGGGCAAATCTGAAATGTAGAAAATTCCCATTTTTCATCAATTTCATGCAAATTATTGAGTTTAAGTCAGCAAATGGCTGTTAAAATACGAAATCATGGTAAAATTTATGAAACATTGTCATGTACAACACACATTGTGAGTGTTCTGGTTATTTTTATGCGAACATAGACAAAAAATTGACAATTTTACAGTAAATTTGTTGGGGCAGGGGTAAGTTTTATTGATGTATGATGTTTATATCACATAAAAATGGCCATTATTTGTAATAGTTGTAAAGCAAATATAATAAGCTTTCATTTGATACCTACTTTAAGTGATATTTGTTTACTAAAAAGTAATATTTGGCAAAAGAATGACAAAACTTAATCAAAATCCCAAATATTCAAAGATCTATTTATTTGGTCTATTTGAAAATAAAACTTTGGTCATTAAAAATATTTTAACATTATGTTAACATGTTTTATATTCAAGAAAACGATTGAAAAACTAAAAACAATTTTCAGAATCGAGAATCGAGATGTACTTCGGGTTCTTTAGACCATCAAACTTACGCAATTTCAATGAAAATACCTAAATTTTCCTCAATATAACGTATTGGGCATAGAAATTGTAACAATTTGGGTTCTTTGTGAAGCTCATACAATAAGCAATCATTTGATACATCGTTTTTATAACTTGGAAGCATTTGGTTAACAATTTGAAGCAACTGAAAGAAAAACTTGAACGAAAAACGAAATTTTCCAAAATTTCGGTAGCAGCGTCTAAAAATGGGCCCTGTTCCACCAGTGCGTGCTTGTTATGCTCGTGATAACATGTTTTATTTTGAAGAGGGGATGTATGCGGACTTAAAAAATGGATGGGGTTGGGAAGCGGGGGGGGGGGTGCACGGGGGGTTATTCCAGCCTATGGACTACTGAGTTATTTATTATGAGTCTAATCACAATTAAAACTGTTTTCCGCGTAGTTGATTATCGTGAAATTGGGGAGGGAACTACAGTACTGTAGTGAATGGATGTTGGACAA
Source organism: Modiolus philippinarum (assembly GCA_002080025.1). Classification (NCBI taxonomy): domain Eukaryota; kingdom Metazoa; phylum Mollusca; class Bivalvia; order Mytilida; family Modiolidae; genus Modiolus; species Modiolus philippinarum. The sequence continues at coordinate 9,008 of MJUU01013660.1, read as the reverse complement.
TAATTTGTCACTTGTCTTCGGAAAAATAGAGTGCTTCTTTTAAGGTCCAAACGTAAACTACGAAAAATAAAGGAGTTCAGTGTGGTATGTAATGATCACAAAATTTCATCGCAAAAAGTGTTAATATTACGGAATAAACATTGACCAATTTCTTTGTGGTGATATAATTGTGAAAATATTATATATACAACAGAAAATTGTAGGTTGAAATGTCTTTTCAGACATGCTTATAGCCTTATAACTTCAAGATGAAGAACAACAATAAAAGATTTGTTCCGTCGCTTTTTTTGCCATGTATTTGTAGAGACTTTGCCTCATTTGCATTTACTCCATATCCCTTCAATTCTTATCGCCTGTTACTCAGAGCAAGACAACATGTATATGGTCCCAATGTAATGCCTTTTCGACTAATCTTGCTCGTCCTGGTTTAGCAGTTTCAATAAAACTCTAAAGAAAGAACTTGTAAGATTAAATCTTAATAAATAATTTTATTATGAAACAAGAGGCTCTCAAGAGCCTGCATCGCTCACCTGGACCATGGCTGGCATAGATAAAAGACATTTCCAATTGGGTCCAATGTTAAACTTAATGTTCCCTTCAGGGGCCACCTTGGATTAGATGAAGACAATGCAAATGCAAATTTGAAGAGGGCCACAAGAGGACTTTTGTGATATTAGATTAGTGGTTTCAGAGACCTAATTATTTTAATATAATCCAATATAAACAATCTTAATGCTGGCAGCCATATTGGATGAGGTGTGGTCCACTCGGATACCTTTATTAGAAGGTACCATCAAAGTACCATTGTGTTCTATTTGGATAAGGTGTTTGAGAAAGGATCATTAAATGTGTTTGGATGTGTTATCCATTTCGACCCATTTCTGATCCCATTTCATAATTTGAGCAATGGTTTCCCTAACGATCTAGGTAATAATTATTGCCCAAATCAAAACATTTCAAGCCCCTTTCAAAAAATATTTGGGCAGGGGTTTTCCTTATTAACTAGTAGAAAAAAGAAGGGAAACGGGGAATGTGTCAAAGAGACAACGACCCAAAGGGGAGTTATAACAACCCAAGGCTATCCTAAGATCTTCAATGAACGGTGAGAAAACCCCACACCCAATGGCAGGTCGGAGTCGGCCCCTGAATAAAGAGTAATCAAGTTCAGCGAAATAAACATCATCCTAGACTCCTATAGACATAAAGTAAACGAACTAGAAAAAAAAGACAAGACGCACAAGGGCTTAATCCTGACTTAGGACAGGCGCAAACCTACTGCGGCGAGGTTAAACTAGTTTTATTGGGCCCAAATATAGTGTTGATATATTTCTGAAAACAAAACATAAAATTCAAAAGAATACTTTTTTCTATAGAATTTCAATTTCTTCTTTTGTTTCCATGGCAACTGAAAGCTCCGACATCCTTTACAACCCAAAACAGAACAACATTTAAAAAAATTGGGCAGGGATTCCCCTTATAATCAAGGTAATATACATATTGCAGAAATGATAAATAAAATATCTAGCAGAATACTTTCTTTTCTTAAATTTTAGTTTTCTGGTATGGTTTCCATGGCAACTGAGAGCTGTACCATCTATTATAACCCATATCAGACCACAATTCAAATAAAAATTTGATCAGGGGTTTCCCTAAATATCCATAGGGTCCAATGTTAACACTATGTTCACCACTGGCAGCCATCTTGGATATGGCATGGACCTGCCAGATACCTGATATGAAAGGGACCATCTAAGGACCATTGTGGCTAAGTTTTTTTTCAGTTGGACTAGTACTTTCTGAGAAAAGATCTTTGAATAGGGTCCAATGTTAAAACTATATTCCCGGCTGGCAGCCATCTTGGATGAGGTACGCAGCTGACGGATACCTTTTTTAGAAGGGAACATCTAAGGACCATTGTGACTAAGTTTGGTTATAATTTGAGTGGTAGTTTCTGAGAAGATCTTTGATTGTCTGTTCCATAGGACCCAATGTTAGAATTATGTTCCAGTTGGCGGCCATCTTGGATGAGGTACGGACCTGCTGGATGCCTTTTTTGGATGGGACCATTCAAGGGCCATTGTGGCTAGGATTGGTTTTTATTGGACTAGTAGTTTCTGAGAAGAAGATCTTTGAATGTATTTTTCATAGGGGCCAATGTTAAAACTATGATCCCCGCTGGCAGCCATCTTGGATGAGGTACGCAGCTGACGGATACCTTTTTTAGAAGGGACTATCTAAGGACCATTGTGACTAAGTTTAGTTATAATTTGAGTGGTAGTTTCTAAGAAGATCTTTGATTGTCTGTTCCATAGGACCCGATGTTAGAATTATGTTCCAGTTGGCGGCCATCTTGGATGAGGTACGGACCTGCTGGATGCCTTTTTTGGATGGGACCATTCAAGGGCCATTGTGGCTAGGATTGGTTTTTATTGGACTAGTAGTTTCTGAGAAGAAGATCTTTGAATGTATTTTTCATAGGGTCCAATGTTAAAACTATGATTACCGCTGGCAGCCATCTTGGATGAGAAAAGGACCTGACGGATACCTTTTGAGAAGGGACCATCTAAGGACCACCGTGACTAAGTTTGGTTATAATTGGAGTGATAGTTTCTTAGAAGAAGATCTTTGATTGTCTGTTCCATAGGATCCAATGTTAATACTATGTTCCCACTGGCGGCCATCTTGGATGAAGTACGGACCTGCTGGATATCTTTTTTGGATGGGACCATCTAAGGACCATTGTGGCTAGGTTTGGTTTTAATTGGACCAGTAGTTTCTGAGAAGAAGATCTTTGAATGTATTTTCCATAGGGTCCAATGTCAAAACTATGTTCCTCGTTGGCGGTCATCTTGTATGAGGTACGGACCTGTCGGATACCATTTTTAGAAGGACCATCTAAGGACCATTGTGACTAAGTTTGGTTATAATTAGAAAAGAAGATCTTTGAATGTCTTTTCCATAGGGTCCAATGTTAAAACTATGTTCCCCGCTGACGGCCATCTTGGATGTGGTACGGACCTGTCGGATACAATTTTTAAAGGGGACCAACCAAGGAATAGTGTGACCAAGGTTGGTTCCAATTGGCCCAGTATTCTCAGAGGAGAATTAATAGTGGTCTCCTTAATGTTGAACTCGGGGTTAAAAAAATGCGTCTAAAGCATGTGATAGGATTTTTTTTTTATAAAAATATCTAAGCTATATGGAGAGCAATTTCATAAAAAGTCAGATATTTACAGTCAAAATACTAGATTCAGTTTACATAATTTTTTATATTCCATCCGTTAATTTCCATTCTTCTAACACTTTTATAATGCCATAAAAGATGGGAATAATTTACCTTTGGAGCTAAAGAAGATTAAAAATATCAAAAGATTTAAAAAAATTTCTTTTTGAACAAATGGAGTAATTTTATTTAAAGTGAATTCACTTTATAAGTCATATTGAAACCGTACGGTGACCCCTAGATGCTTTGTTTTGATTTGTTTTTACCTGGATATGGGATGTTGTCTCCTTGACATTTACACCATTTCCTTTCTTTTTCATATATTTAAAGTTTATATATTACAAGCCTGCTTAAGTTTTTGTGTCGGTTTGGATTGTTGTTTCTTTGATTTTTAATCCCAAATACATTTGTGCACAAAACGAACCCCCATTGGAAACAAGTATTATTATTATTACTTTCATGGGTTATCCTAGTTTTCATGTCAACCTTCCCGTTACAAATTAAATTTTTAACATTCAGCCTTGATGCATGCATAGCAAGTTATAAAACAACTTATATTTTTGTGCTTTATATGTCGTATGAATTTACGTAAATTGTATATGTTGATGCTTAAAATAATAAAGCTATCTATCTATCTAAGATATAAGCCGCTTCTGCTTCACAAATATATCTTGAATTACCTTTTCCACTATCGGCCAAGTGCGGATCGATGAGATCATTATTATAGTTTATGACATACTTAGCGAAGATATGTTCTGTTTTGTATATCTAATAAAGCCGGAAGTTAACAGTCCACATCACAAACCCAGTCTGATATGGCCTTATAAGACCGCCTCGTTTCGAAATATCCATATCAGACCGGTGATATGGCCATTTCAGCCCGGGTGTGATGAT
>MJUU01013657.1:0-11855 GCA_002080025.1 Modiolus philippinarum | reverse complement strand
TTCAAAAGTAGTCGATAAATTTACCCGACTACTAACAAATGCAAGAATTTGGCTTTACGGTTCTAAAACAATATGCTGAATAATAGTTTTCAAGCAAGAAATGTTTATGCCATAGCCTTCACATACTACATTGTGTATAAGCAATTTTTGCATCTACTGCTGGTTGCAAAACTGATCACATGCAAGCCCACAAATGCCAAGAATCATAAATTTGAACATATAGTATTATAACTTGATCATTCTGAATTGATTACCAATAAACCTGTAGTATATTGAGACAATGAAAGTTAAGAAAATAGTCAAGCCATGCAAAAGTTTCTACAATAAAAGCAGAGTGTCTATATATATACATGCCATGATAATCATTTATGCAAATAGAATAAATGGATTATGTAATATTGTAGCAAATTTATAATAAGTATAACAGGTCTATTTTCATGCAAGATGTTAGTGAGTTTTTATTTCAAGTGTCCGGTGTTTGGCAGTCATTATTCCCTTTGCTTCATAAAAATTTATTAAAATGCAGCATGAATACCAAATCCTGATTTCTTGTTCCTAGTGAAATAAGAAAGTTATAAGATAATTGTAGCTGAACAAGATATCTCCTAAGATATGGGACTTAATCCATAATCATTACATCTATTTACATGTATTAAGTATTTTGAGGGTAGCTAGGAGAGAGTCTGATCCCAGAATCCCAAGAAAATAACTTTCAAATTACAAATTTCCAACTGATCCTGGCACACTGAAAAAGGTGTTTCTGCCCATCTATATACAAAGAATTGATTCTTTTGTTAGGCTATCTAGTATTATCATTTTTCTCATCCTGCATAGTACTTCTACAAAATCAGTATCAGTATAAAAAAGCTGACCTGACCTTATCAAGGTATTCTCCAAATGTTAGGAAGAGATGATTGTTTTGTCCCTTTGACAAAAAATTTAAATCTGATCAAGATAGGCATCTTTCACATTATTCACCTTTGCAATCAACTGTATATCACTGATAAGTTTTGCAGAGCCCCCCATTGTTTTATACATGAAGATATTTTCAAAGAAACTTCCAGAGAAGTTGAAACCTGACCTAAATACACACAGAATTTGATAAACCAGAGCCTAAAAATATTATCTGAATTTTGAAAGCTCATATATGTATATGTTATCTGGATTTTGACATCTGTATATCGTAAAATATCGTCAAATGAGCGAGAATATGAAGTACGAGGGGGGGGGGGCTTGAGGGAAGCGAACGAGCCCTAAGCTTCGTATCAGGATGGTATTTTACAATATTCCAAGTTTCAAAATTCAAATAGCTTGTTTATATCTTTTATTTCCTATTTCAATACAATAGTTTATTAAGTTTTGTGTCAAATTCTCCCAAGGTTGTGCAGGAAATGTTTTGCAAAATGAGAAATGTTTTTGTAGTAATTTTTTTACTGCACAATAATTTTTGTCGGTAAATGTTATTTAATTTAGAAATGCTTTGATCAAACTATGTTAGAAAATCGAAATAGGTTCGGTTTTTCATTGCAGAACCTCTCCATTGTTTACATTTGTCTTCCAGTTCCTAGGGACTTTTATGACATCACAATGAAAACAAGATTGCTACACGTTGCTATGTGTCCCCTGCCGCTGCAGTAAAGTGGGAGTGCAATGTTTTACAAGGTAAATGGAAATCTAGAGGTACTATTGTATTGTGTCCAGAAAGTGGACCTGTCTTGCAGTATGCATTACGTCGATAAAGTCCCATAACTCCCAAAAAAATTGTTGAATCAAAATGGCGGCAACATATGATCAAGTACATATGGTGGCAAATGATCATACAAAATTTCAGCAAAATCCGTTCAGTGGTTTCTGAGGAGTTGCATCCACAAAGAGGACCTAAAGTTTTCCTATGTTGTAGTATGCATTAGGTCGATAAAGTCCCGTAACTCAGTAAAAAAAATTTCCAATCAAAATGGCGGCATAATATGATCAACTACATAAGGTGGCAAACAACCAAGCAAAATTTCAGCAAAATCCCTTCATTGGATTTTGAGGAGTTGCTTCCACAAAGTCTTCCTATCTTGTAGTATTCATCAAGTCGATAAGCCCCATAACTCATGTAAAATTGTGTGAATCAAAATGGCGGCATGATATGATCAACTGCATTAGGTGGCAAACAGCCAAGCAAAATTTCAGCCAAATCCCTTAATTGGATTTTGAGGAGATGTGTCCACAAAGTCTTCTTATGTTGTAGTTACTTTAAGTTGATAAAGTCCCATAACTCCCAGAAAATTTGTTGAATCAAAATGGCGGCAAAATATGATTAAGAACATATGGTGGCAAATGTTCAAACAAAATTTCAGCATAATCCGTTCGGTGGTTTCCAAGGAGTTGCGCCCACAAAGTGTTCCTAAGCTGTAGCATGCATTAAGTCGATAAAGTCCCATAACTCCTGTAAAATTTGTCAAATCAAAATAGCCGCATGATATGATCAACTACAGTTGGTGACAAACAATCACACAAAATTTCAGCAAAATCTGTCTAGTGGTGTAAGAGGAGTTGCGCCCACAAAAAATGTGACACACGGACGTGCAGACGCAGACTATTGCTATGTCCCTCCGTCGCGTTGCGGCAGGGGACAACAAAATGGTGGCTCAGCTGAAATTATCAGTGACCTAGTTTCCCAGTTTTTCTAACGTCTTGTTTGTATTTTTGTGTATTGGTGACTGCAATTTGTTAACAAAATTGAAAACAGAAAATATCTTGGGAAATTGCTTGTCAAACTTTGTGAGAATTCGTTGATTAACTCCAGGTCAATCTCTTGATAAGTCCCGGTCAACCGGATAAGGCTTTTGCAGAAGTGCTCTGCAGGCTGAGATAGGCCCAGGGAAAGACAATCCTACTCACCAGAATATGAAGCCTTAGGCTCCTTTGTTACTACTCACTGGCTCTGCTTCCCATGTATGTCAAAACAGATACTGTAAAAGTGCTTATTTTCCCAATTTTGATTCTAAAAACTATTTGTGAGGTTTATTTTCGTTTTTCTGATTTCTGTTTCGTTACATTTATAATTAAAACAAATTTATGCGAAGGGAAATTTTCCCAATATGTGCCCTTTGCAAAATTGGTGAAAATAAACCCCTTGTGAAAATTTCCCCTTTTACAGTAACATATCTTCCATTCAAATAACCTTTACAAGTAATACCAATAGTATACCACACATTATAGCAAGCAGGAATGGTTATATAAATCTTACCTCTTACTACTAAAAAGTTAAATAGCATTTCTATCACAGTATGCAAAAAAACACATAAATTATTAACCTCAAATCCAGAAAAAAATTATAAAATGCAACCAAAATAAGAGGTGCTTGTTTACAGGGGTATAAAAATAACATCAATGTTTTTCTCCAAATTTGGTTTTCATATATTCTTACTAAAAATACTGTCCGGAAAAAAACCTTTGGAAAAGTGATTGTAAAGTAATGCAACATTATAGTTGCTCTCTTGAAATTTTTAATATGATATCTATGTAATTTCTCTACCAACATCCACAATATAACTATTGAATATGAAGAATTTTAAACATTAAATTTTGGTGTGAATCATATTAATGTATAGTTGTTACCTTCAATGCACTTGGAGATCTTCCGCAGACATCATTCAAGTCTGGGTACTGAAAAATTACACAATACATGTTAATCTTGTTATCTCAGAGTTTCAGCCATGCAAAGTTTTACAAACCAGCAATAAACAGCTGCACCAAGAGCCCATGATACGCCCGTCCCCACTTGAAAGCAAACTGATTAAATGATTCTTGAAATTAAAAACTCCATATGAACAAACATAACAAGGGACTTCTGATATGTATCAATTATTTCATCTTATGTTAAACAGTCAAAAATGTATATTGGTTTAAGGGTAGTAATGTCTTAAAATAAAAGAATATTAATGTGTAGACAGAAATTGCAATTTCATACTTTTTTGAAATAATCAAAGTCCCATAACTCTGAAACGAAAAAACCGATGACAAAATAAAACAATAGGAAGCTTTCTTCCGTCATACCCAACAATCCTGCAAAGTTTCAAGAAAAATGTTCAAAGTGTCTCTAGTTAGAGTACGACATGTGGACGAAAACTGCAATTTTAAGCTTTTTTGAAATAATCAAAGTCTCATAACTCTGGAACGAAAAATTCCGACGACAATAATACGATAGGGAGCTTTCTTCCGTCATACCCAACAATCCTGCAAAGTTTCAAGAAAAATGTTCAAAGCGTTCTCTAGTTACAGTACGACATGTGGACGAAAACTGCAATTTCAAGCTTTTTTGAAATAATCAAAGTCCCATAACTCTGGAACGAAAAATCCGACGACAAAATAAAACGATAGGGAGCTTTCTTTCGTCATACCCAACATCCTGCAAAGTTTCAAGAAAAATGTTCAAAGCGTTCTCTAGTTAGAGTACGACGTGTGGACGGACGGACTGACGGACAGACGGACGGACGGACACCGGTATATCATAATACGTCCCGTCAAAGACGGGCGTATAAAAATTTAGAATCAAAGAAGTGAGATGATCATAACAACAGGCTCTGTGGAGCTGGTATCATTACCTGGATCATGGCTGACATAGACAGTCCATATCTGTGCTAAAGGGTCCAAATTTCAATTATGTTCATAGACCTCTATGTAATAGGGACCAATATTTTATACTCATTTAAATAGCTATAATCTGATTTGTTCAAATCGTGACACATAACATTTGATATTTCCCTGGGTCAACCGGTTAACGTTGGGTCGCATAGGAAGGTCAACCGGTAAATAAGAAAATTTCATATAACAGTTACCACCCTAGATATTGTGTGACCCAGTGGTTTCAGAGATAAACCACTGGGTCACACACTATCTAGGGTGATAATTGTATAGTGTTTATATGCTTCAGTGGTATCTGTCTTGGTTGAAGTGCAAGTCTTACGACATGAACAGTCTAAAGACCATTGTAACTAAGCTTGATTCAAAATGGCAAACTACCAGTAGTTTAAGATTTATGTTTTTAATATATTTCAATATTAAACTAAGTTCCCAGTGGCAAAGATCTTGGATGAATTGTGAACCTGCTGGACATCTTTTTGGACATAATCATAAAGGAATATTGTACCTAAGTCCGGTTATTAGAAGTTTTGGAGATCTTTGCATTGTTTCCAAAAGGGTTCAATGTTATTATGCTCCCTGCAGGCAGCCCTTTCAGATGTGAGTTATTATGCTCCCTGCAGGCAGCCCTTTCAGATGTGAGTTATTATGCTCCCTGCAGGCAGCCCTTTCAGATGTGATGTGCAAATGTCAGACAAAATTTTTAAAGTGAACGACTAGTGTTTTTAGAACGTGTTTCTATAGGGTTCAATGATTTTCCCTGGCTGCCTTCTTGGAAAATTCAAACTGACAACCACAATTTGTAAGGGATCTCTCTGCAACCTTTGTTTCCAATTGTGGAATAAAGAAGAGATCTTTGAATGAAGTTCACAACATATGCCAAGTGATAGACGAAGTTCCCCTAGTTATAGTCAAGTGAGTTAAAATTGGATGTCTATAACAAGAATTGATACTGATAGTCAAGGTATAAAATTTGACAGTTTCTTCCCAGAATGTGCTCTTTTTTATTTGTATTGACTGTTTATGTAGTATATATGTATGCTTTTGACATTTGTACAACATTTTTTATACAAATGTTAACCCAAAATTTCTTCTTTTTAGGTATACATGAACTTGGTATGAATGCTTGTCTTGTAAACATTGATAATTAAAACATAATGTGCAGACAAAGAAAAGCTTTCATGAGATTTGAACAAGGTCTTCAATACATGTGTGACCCAACAAAGACGGCTTAGATTATAAATATTTTTCTGTGATTTAAGATCATATCTTGGGGTGTTTACATATGCACAGAAATTGACTAAGTGAATACTATGAACTAACGGTCTATGTTAAATGAAAGGTTCAGGTGTAACAAAATGCTAAATAATGTATATTTAGGTGTAACATTTGCTAAGAATATATAAATAATATATAGCTGGGAGGGTGACAGAGCAGACTGTTACCATGAGAAAACATTGTCACATGATGCGAAGCAGAGGTTGACAATTTTTTTCGAGGGGTTACAGTCTGCTCTGTCACCCTCCCAGTTATGTTATTTATTTTAATATACTGAATGTTTTTTTTTCTTTTCTTTTATTTCAATCATTATTGAAAATAATTAAACCATGAACAGGGGTTAACAGTTGAACTAGAGGCTCAGACTGAGCGGGTATCGCTCACCTGACAAAATGCTTCTATGCCATGCATGACCGAAACAGATGTTTTTTACCAATGGGGTCAAATGTTTAGCTATGTTCTCCATTAGCACCTGTGTTTTTTGTCTGATCCTATTGAAGTGAATAATTTTTGCAAAGTTCCCTCTATACATTTAGTAAAATTTCCTTGATTAGTTTCAGAGAAGATGATGAAAAGGATGGTTATCTCATATCAGGCTCCAAAGTTGGACTATGTTTTGCACTGGATTCCACGTTTTTTGTCAAATCAAAATGAAATGAGCTATTTTTGTAAAGTACCTTCAGTACATCATTCCTGTTAAGTTTGGTTGAACTTGCTTCAGTGGTATCAGAGGAAAAGATGAAAACATGATATTCCCATAGGGTCCAATGTTAAAATATGTTTTTTGCTGGCGGATATATTTTTTATTGGATCAGAAAATTTTCGGCAATTTATGTCAAGGACCTTCCATACATCATTCCTGTAAAGTTTGATTTAATTTTGCTTATGTAGCTTCAGAGGAGATGGCAAATAGATGCTTTTCCCATAGGGTCCAATGTTAAACTATGTTCTGCGCTGGCAGCCATGTTTTTTTTTTAGCGGATCGGAAAAATTTCAGCAATCTACATAAAGAACCTTCTATATATCATTCCTGTAAAGTTTGGTTCAATTTGCTTTAGTACCTTCGGAGGAGAGAGCAAAAATATGCTTTTCCCGTAGGGTCCTAGGTTAAACTAAGTTCAATGCTGGCGGCAATGTTTTTTAGCGGATCAGAAAATTTTCCACAATCTTTTTGAAGGACCTTCCATATATCATTCCTATAAAGTTTTCTTCAATTTGCTTTAGTAGTTTCAGAGGAGATAGCAAATATAGTGAAACCTGTCTAAACCGAACTCCTCTGGGACTGAAGAATTTGTTCGGTTTAGACAGGTGTTCGGTTTACACAGGTTCAAAATATATAGAAGCTGATACAGAGGGTCTTTACATTGTGTTTGGTTTTGACAGGTTTTCGGTTTAGTCAGGGTTCGGTTTAGACAGGTTTCACTGTATATGGTTTTCCTCATAGGGTCCAATGTAAAACTGTTTTCGTGCTGGTGGCCATGTCTTTTAGGGGGTCAGAAAATTTTCGGCGATCGATGTGAAGGACCTTCCATACATCATTCCTGTAAAGTTAAGTTCAATTTGCTTCAGTAGCTTCAGAGGAGATAGCAAATATATGCTTTTCCCATAGGGTCCAATGTTAAACTATGTTCTGCGCTGGCGGCCATGTTTTTTAGCGGATCGGAAAAATTTCAGTAATTTACATAAAGGACCTTCCATACATTATTCCTGTAAAGTTTGATTCAATTTGCATCAGTATCTTCAGAGGAGATAGCAAATATATGCTTTTCCCATAGGGTCCCATGTTAAACTACGTTCTGTGCTGGTGGCCATGTTTTTCAGCAGATCAGAAAAAATTCGGCAATCTTCATCAAGCACCTTCGATACATTATTCCTGTAAAGTTTGGATCAATTTGCTTCAGTTACTTCAGAGGAGATTTTTCCCATAGGGTCCAATGTTAAACTCAAGTTCAGCGCTGGCGGCCATGTTTTTTGGTGGATAGGAAAAATTTCCGCAATCTACATAAAGGACCTTCCATACATCATTCCTGTCAAGTTTGGTTCAATTTGCTTCAGTTACTTCAGAGGAGATAGCAAATATATGCTTTTTCCTATAGGGTCCAATGTTTAACTCAAGTTCAGCGCTGGCGGCCATGTTTTTTGGCGGATCGGAAAAATTTCGGCAATCTACATAAAGAACCTTAAAATACATCATTCCTGTAAAGTTTGGTTCAATTTGCTTCAGTAGCTTCAGAGGAGATAGCAAATATATGTTTTACCCATAGGGTCCCATGTTAAACTATGTTCTGCACTGGCTGCCATGTTTTTAGCGGATTAGAAAAATTTACGGCAATCTACATCAAGTCCCTTCCATACATCATTCCTGTAAAGTTTTGTTCAATTTGCTTCAGTAGCTTCAGAGGAGATAGCAAATATATGCATTTTCCCATAGGGTCCAATGCTAAACTATGTTCTGTGCTGGCGGCCATGTTTTTTGGCAGATCGGAAAAATTACAGCAAACTAAGCAAAGGACCTTCCATACATCATTCCTGTGAGGTTTGGTTAAAATTGGTCCAGTGGTTTCTGAGGAGATAGTCAAAATGTAAAAAGTTTAGGACGGACGAACCGACGACAGTGATGGCAAAAGCTCACATGGCCTTTTAGGCCATGTGAGCTAAAAATTGTCACCCGATCAGCAACATGACAATTTTGGGGATTGTTCACCCTGGCAGCTTTTATCATAAAAATCTTAAATATGATAGTTTGTTTAGGAAAAAATCCTCCTAAAGTATGAAAAGTGAAAATAAATGTAAAAGCTAACCAGAGGCTCCCAGGAGCCTGTATCGCTCACCTGGCTTTCAGTTGCCACAATCAAGCTAACATTGTAAGTTATACAGCTGAATTTCAGTCTCTTAAACTTAGGTAGCTTGAACACCACCAATATCTTGAACTGTATTTAAAGTATTTAAAGTCTGATCATATTTTACTATATTTCTTTGTTGCGCTTTTTTGACAAAAAACGTTCTTGCTAAGGACCACTTTCAACACCAGTTTTGAAGTCGAGACATCATTTTGTAAATGGCGGTCAATGAACAATTTTCAACACTGGTTTTGAAGTCGCAACATCAAAATCTATTTAGAAACCAAATTTCATTGAAATCGGACAATGTTGAATTTTCCCACCTTTTTTAGCGGCTATTTTGAAAATGATGGTCAACAAACAATTTTCAACACCAGTTTTCAAGAAGCGACATCAATATTCACCTGGAAACCAAGTTCAATTTTTCTGCTTTTCTTGGTGGCCATTTTGAAAATGGGGGTCAACGAACAATTTCTAACATTGGTTTTGAAGTTGCGACATCAATACCTATTTGGAAACCAAATTTCATTGAAATGGGATAATGTTGAATTTTCCTGCCTTGTTTGGCGGCCATTTTGAAAATGGTGGTCAACTAACAATTTTCAACACCTGTTTTGAAGTCGCAACATCAATATCTATTTTGAAACTAAATTTCATTGAAATCGTTTAATGTTGAATTTTCCCACCTTTTTTTTGGCGACCATTTTGAAAATGGCGGTCAACGAACAATTTCAACACCAGTTTTGAAATCAACAAAGCATGGCAAACATTTTATCAATTTACACTTAACCTTCATCTTTATAGTTCTGGAAATAAAAGTCGAAAAATATGAAAATTCCGTGAAAATAAGGGTTTTTTGGATTTTCTTCAAAATTTCATGGTGGATAGATCTTGATATGCTGAACATTTTTGCAATTCACACTTGACCTCTGTCTGTTTCACTTTTTGAAAACTAGAGGCTCAGACACTGAGCCTGTATCGCTCACCTGACAAAATGCTGAACAGCAGGGTTTGATGTTCTGCATGGTGGCCATGTTTTTATGTGAATTTCCCATAGGGCCAAAATGAACTATGTTCTGTGCTGGCAGCCATGTTTTTTATTGGATCGGAACAAAATAAGCAATCTTTTTTTGAGGACCTTTAGTACATCATTCCTGTAAAGTTTGGTTGAAATTGCTTCAGCAGTTTCAGATGAGAATAAGAAAATAAGAATTTTCCCATAGAGTCCAATGTTAAACTATGTTTCGTGCTGGCAGCCATCTTTTTTATTGGATCAGAAAGAAATAAGCAATCTTTGTAAAGGACCTTCAGTTCATCATTCCTTTAAAGTTTGGTTAAATTTGCTTCATCCGTTCAGAGGAGAAGAAGAGAATGTGAATTTTCAAATAGGGTCCAATGTTAAACCTAAGTTCCACGCTGGCAGCCATGTTTTTTATTGGATAAGAACCAAATGAGCAATCTTTGTAAAGGACCTTCCATTCATCATTTCTGTAAAGTTTGGTTGAATAGGGTCTGTAAGTCTCGTCATGTGACACCAAGAAATCACGATAAAATTTATATTTGAAAACGTTTCCCACCAAAATATGACATTGCGGGATTATGACGCCCAAATGTTTTGCTTAAAACGTCAGACTTTTCTGTTAAAAATGCAACTTCCGGGTACAAATTATGTGCCCTGAAGTTCAAAAATTGAACGAGACTTCCAGACCCTATTTGCTTCAGTGGTTTCAGAGGAGAAGATGAAAATGTGAATTTCCCATATAGGGCCAATGTTAAACTATTAAAATGTTAAACTATTAAATGTTAAACTATTAAAAATTAAATGTTAAACTATTAAATTTAAAGTTAAATTTAAAATTAAAAAATTAAATGTTAAACTATTAAAAATTAAATGTTAAACTATTAAAAACATGGCTGGAAGCCATGTTTTTTATCAGATCAGAAGTAAATGAGCAATCTTTCTTAAGGACCTTTATTAGGCCAAATAAAAAAATAGGTGTGGTTCCGGTCACCCCTCTGAAAAAAATAGGGTCGGTAGGTCGGGAATTTTTTTTATTTTATTTTTAATTTTTTTTTTTTAATTCAATACTTAACATGTAAATGCATTGTAACCTATGATATAAAACCATGTATTATCCTCACATTTTACCCTAAAAATGATTTAGCGACAGGGGTGTGGATACTTCATGACTTAAGGATTTGTCCAAGTTCCAAGATGATCGATTTTTAGTCTCAGTTCAAGCGGCGATCGTTCTTAACACTATTGGACTTGGTAAATAGGTTGTTATGAAGTGGAAAATTCCTAACAGTTATAAAGAGAAGGTGTATTTTCACCAAAATTTATATTTTCATATCATAATCTCGAATATTTCATGAACCGCCATGTCAACAAACCATGTGATCGGTAAAGTGTCGATATAGCTGACAATATGCTATTTATATCACATTGACTCTTGACAATATTTTATTCACAACAGATGTAAAAGAAGAGGTTTAAGTCTCCTTTAAATTCATCCCGCAACAGCTTAATAGGCTTTGAAGCCTCTGAAATATAAAATAACATGTGAAATAAATACGGATACGACAGTCCGCGCCGAACTCGTTCCGAATTTATGATTGCATAACTTCAATTTTCGCGGCGTTTGAGCTCGTTTCTCATCAAATACTTCATAAAAAGGTTCCGATAAAGTAAATAAAAACTCTGCTAGTTGATAAACTATGATAATACCGATTTACAGTTTCAAAATAACTACGATGTTGCCGCTGATATCTACTTGAACTTTGNTTTTGAAATATCAAGGATTAAGAGGACGGATAAAATCTAATTATAGTGCTAGTGGTTTAAACACTACACCTGGTTAATTTATGAAAAATGCATGTTAATCCTCAATTGGCCTTTCCAATATAAAAAAAACAAGTTTGGGTGAACTTGACTTGTTTCTTGTTGAAACTTACATCAGATAAACTGGTCCATATCCAGGACAAATACAATGAATGGGTATGTGAAATTGACATCAGGTAAACTGGCCCATATCCAGGACAAATACAATGAATGGGCATGTGAACTTTCTTCCTTGAAGGTCAAACTTTTTTGAGGAACCTTTA
>MJUU01013656.1:5420-20796 GCA_002080025.1 Modiolus philippinarum | reverse complement strand
CAAGCTAATAATTTTACAAGAGATTACTTATATAATAAAAATTATGCATGCAAAATGCCAAGCTGGTCGCGCGTGCAAGTCACATAAAACAATTGAAAAAAAATGTATTTTTAAAGTGAAAATTCAGTGTATTTATAACATTATATTTTGTGATTTACCTCATTTATCAGAGTTTGGTTGATTCCTATATGCAAATTATAGCTTTATACACATCAAAATTCTCAATAAATGTGGTTTTGCTAGTATTCGAGACCTTGCATGAGCATTGTTTTCTAACCTGGCAATTTGCTAAATAAGCTGAACAAGATCTGGTTTGATAAGTAGATGATATTTGTTAATTTTTTCCTTAATTATTTTCCCGATATAAAATTTTGTTTTTGCGTAATTGAAACAATATTTATAAGCCGTGGAATAATGAGAGAAATTTTTTTGACATATAATAGATCAGTAATCAATTTGAGAAAATTCTAAATAATAAATAAAGCACAAAGTAAATAAATGCAACTTTTAATAAAGCACAGATTAAATAAATGCAACTTTTGATTTCAATGATCGACTTTTTTCAATTTCCGAATCTTTATATTCAATGGCAAAATCATTTAATGTTTTCTAGCGTTATTTTCTTCCACCACAATCAATCTTTCTGGGGCAAATCGAAGGTACTTGGCTGTACTGTCCACAATTTTTGCTTCAGTGCAATCATGGCAGACCAACAACAGTTCTGTAAAGAGCAACTAAAACTATTTTATCAGTATACTATTCGCTAGAGTAACTAATGATCTGACTTCACAATCATTATTGTAAGAAACACGTTTTGTAGTCCCGGTGCCATGTTTTTGCAAACATTCATGTACCATCCATTCAGGGCTTCCCTCTGCAATAGCTCCTGTATCGTGTGGCTTGATGATACTTTGTACCAAATGGAAAATGCTCGAAGAACATGTTGATTTGCTGTTTCATCTACAATCATGTTCGGTGTTCCAAAAAGCCACTCTCTAAATTCTTTTGCAAATGGATCATCGTCAATTCTGTTCCGATCGAAGTTTACAGTTAATCGTCTTTCTTTAGTCTTCTGAGTAGTGTCATTTTCACATAATAGTTGTTCATTATTGTCGTTTGGTATGATACATCCCTGAGTAGTGTCATTTTCACGTAGTAGTTGTTCAGTATTCACTGTTACGGTTTTTCATTTGGTATGATACTTCTCTGAGTAGTGTCAATTTCACATATTAGTTGTTCATTACTCTTTGTTACGGTTTTTTCATTTGGTATGATACTTCTCTGGGTAGTGTCATTTTTACATAGTAGTTGTTCAGTACTCACTTTTACGGTTTTTTCATTTGGTATGATACTTCTCTAGAGTAGTGTCAATTTCACATAATAGTTGTTCATTACTTACTGTTACGGTTTTTTCATTTGGTATGATACTTCTCTGAGTAGTGTCAATTTCACATAATAGTTGTTCAATACTCTTTGTTACGGTTTTTCATTTGGTATGATACTTCTCTGAGTAGTGTCAATTTCACATAATAGTTGTTCATTACTCTTTGTTACGGTTTTTTCATTTGCTATGATACTTCTCTGAGTAGTGTCATTTTCACATAGTAGTTGTTCAGTACTCACTGTTACGGTTTTTTCATTTGGTATGATACTTCTCTGAGTAGTGTCAATTTCACATAATAGTTGTTCATTACTCTTTGTTACGGCTTTTTCATTTGATATGATACTTCTCTGAGTAGTGCTATTTTCACATAGTAAAATGTTCAGTACTCACTGTTACGGTTTTTTCATTTGGTATGATACTTCTCTGAGTAGTGTCAATTTCACATAATAGTTGTTCATTACTCTTTGTGACGGTTTTTTCATTTGGTATGATACTTCTCTGAGTAGTGTCATTTTCACGTAGTTGTTCAGTACTCACTGTTACGGTTTTTTCATTTGGTATACTTCTCTGAGTAGTGTCAATTTCACATAATAGTTGTTCATTACTCTTTGTTACGGTTTTTTCATTTGATATGATACTTCTCTGAGTAGTGTCATTTTCACAAAGTAGTTGTTCAGTAGTCACTGTTACGGTTTTTTTCATTTGGTATGATACTTTTCTGAGTAGTGTCAATTTCACATAATAGTTTTTCAGCACTCACTGTTACGGTTTTTTCATTTGGTATGATACTTCTCTGAGTAGTGTCAATTTCACATAATAGTTGTTCATTACTCTTTGTTACGGTTTTTTCATCTGGTATGGTACTTCTCTGAGCCCTGAATTAAAATATTGTTTGTTTGCTGTTCCCCGACCGACCCTAAAAAATCCTCCCGACTGACAAAATTTTATTGCTTCTAAAATTATATTATTTTTTTTAATATTTCGTTCCGGGTCCGGAACGTCAGTGTCATTAAAGGTACTGACCTAAAAAGATTTGCATCAATTGTAGGCTTGACATTCGCGGTAACAGTACTTGCGTGTCAAGCATTCAGGACACCAATTTATGGAAACCACGTGCGATAACAGTTGACATGTTTCCAGCCAAGAACGAGTTCTTCACTCATTTCAAGTCCGGTACGCTCCTTTGAAAACATTAAGATACCTTTTGATAGTGAACAATACATGACAGATTTAAAATGAGCAATAACACGGCACAATGTATTAAAATATAAGGTAGATGAATCGATCTGCCAACGCAAACTCCATAGGCTAGTTCTTATAGGATGGGGGTAATAACAAAATTACCGAACAGGCTGGTCAAAAGCCGAAGTCCATGAGACAAAAAGACAAATCAGGTGGAAACCACCGGAAAAATTGTCCACCGTAATGGTCCTAGTAGACTTGGTACAGGCATTTCAAAAGAAATGATGGGTTAAACTGGTTTTATGGCTAGCCAAACCTCCCCTTCCATTGCGGTAGTGTCCGGTAGCAGCTTAACAGCAATTGCCATTGAAAGGTCGTAAACAGTTAAAAGAAATGGTCATCCAAGTATTAAGTAAAGAAAGAATCTTGAATCAGAGTTCGGGCCGAAACTTCAAATTTTTCCACAAGGGACTGATATCATTAAAGAACTTTTTTTAATGATCGTATGAGACGGAATTTTTTGAAGCCTTGATTAAAAAGATCAAGGAGCTAACTGTGTCTAATGAGAAAGTCTGTATAATTTGTGCTAGCTCTCGCGTTACGAATCAGCTGTGAAACATACACTCCGTAAGCAGGAGAAGCTGGAATATTACTGTCCATGTTAGGGAAATTGATAATTTTGAAATTAAAATCGTCCCTTTTGTCTTGAATTTGAAATTAAAGTCGTCCCTTTTGTCGTAAAGTTGAAATTAAAATCGTCCCTTTGGCGTAAATTTTAGTACTGAGTATATATGACATTTAGGTGTCCAAAATATGTAACAGCTACCAGGAAATCTGACAAAATATTGTTTATGTAATTATACATCTCAAACAAAATACAGTCGGTGAACTGCAAACAAACATATTTTTAAGGTTGGCCTCATAAAAATAATCTTTAGCAAATGGGGAAATACAATAGTTTAGATATAATTAAAAACTATTGATTTTATTGCTTATTTAACTTCATTGATTTTCCTGGAACCAGATTCTGTTTTCAGGAGCTCCGGCTACAGAGCTGCCGGGTGCGACACCAGATGGTAGAGGGGAATGACCTGTCTTTGCAGAGTAGTCATGTCATAATACGGAAAGCGTAACCTCATACCACTGTAGCCAATCTGTATGGAGAAAGGACACGCCACACTCTATGCAGCATTTAAACCCTTCTACATTTTTCTAAGGAGAGCAACTTCACTGGGTGTCGTATAGAAGGCTAAATTTCCTGCCCCTACCCATTTCTTTCATTTTCAATAGGCAATCAAAATTCATTACCCTGGATATTCCTTGCACCTTTATTTTTTCAATGGTAATTTTGTATTAATTAAATTATTCCCTTCTTGATATAATTGAAATACTGCTCAATGTACGTTTAACTCCAACTCGCCAATCAATCAATCAATCAATCAATTTACTTCTATTTTATTTTTAATATAAATCAACTGAGAAGCCCAACTTCGAAGCTATTAAGTAGGTAATTAAGATTAATGAACATCAACGGTGGTATTTTAATAAGAATTAATTTCTTTAATTTTTATTTAGTATATACTGTTTGAATTGTACCATACATCAAAACTGGACGCGTACTCTTGATTAACCCAGCGAGTGATGGAGACAAATATACACGTTTCGAGTACTAAATCCTCCAGACATCTTAGTTAATCCTTCCAAATGTAAATATCCTGCCCCTACCCATTTATCCTTTTCATCGTTATCCAAGGGGTCCCTTCCCCATTTGATATTGAATTTGTAATTACTGTTAAAGTATGTATAACACTGGACTTAAACTACTCCAGTAAGAGTTGGAGACTATATATATGTGTCTGAGATAATCCCTAAGAGAGCTTAACTTCATCAGTTTTTTTGTAAATATCCTGCCTCTACCCAATCTCCATTTTGAAATAGCTGACCCGGCTGTCTCATCTTCCTTATACCTTTATTTCTCGATTGCGCTTCAAATAGTTTTTTTTCAAATTTGCCAATTAAAATAAATATCTCCCGTCCATACCCATTTCCATCGTTGTCCCAGGGGTTCCTTCCCCCAAAAAATTCTAATTTGTAAATATTTTTTAAGTAATATAACACTGGGCTTCGATTACTCCAGTAAGAGTTGGAGACGATATATATGTTTCAGATAATCCCCAAGAGAGCTTAATTTCATCATTCTTTTGTAAATATCCTGCCCCTACCCATTTTTCCATTTTGAAATAGCTGCCCCGGCTGCCTCATCTACCTTATACCTTTATTTGTCGATTATGCTTCAAATAGTTTTTTTTTTCAAATTCATCAATCCAAATGAATATCTCCTGTCCCTACCAATTTATCCATTTTCAACTCGTTGCCCTGGTGTTCTCTTTCCCCATTACATTATTTTTAATTTTTAAATATTGTTTAAATAATCTTATATATAACACTGGACTTCGATTACTCCAGTAAGTTGTGGAGACGATATATATGTCGCCGATAATCCCAACGAGATCTTAAGTTCATCATTCCAGTGTAAATATCCTGCCCCTGCCCATTTCTCCATTTACAAACACCTGCTCCGGCTGTCTCATCTACATTAAATTATTATTTCTCGATTATGCTTCAAATAGTATTTTTTCAAATTCATTAGTCTAAATGCAAATATCCTGTCACCTACCCATGCCTCCATTTTCGACTGGTTGCCTTATCAGCAAATACTGTTAAGATTTAATATACACCATAGATTAAATGTTCTTTTTCAATGTTGAAAATATCCGCATTGCCAGTCATTGTTCTTGTAATTGCACTAATGTTGATAAAATAACTGATATAATCTCCGAATCATTGCCTGATAAACATTCATCAAAGATGATAAAATAAAATGTTTTCCCTACCTACCGACCCATCACTCCTAAAGTACAGTCGGGGAACAGCAAACAAACATAATTTTAAGGTCGGCCTAATATAACAAACACCAGTAATCATAACGAACAGTCGTGAAATTAAGTTTCAAGTCGGAAAGATGACCCTGAAAAATAATCAAAACGCTGGAATGCTGTATAATGAGTTATCTTAGAAATAAGAAAAGATGTGATACCCTCATAACTAAGTGCAACGGATGACACTTGATATAAAAAAAAATCAGTCCAAACGCTGTATCTCATCTAGATACACCCATATACAATATATAAAAACTCAGGAAACCAAAAAGTTAACGAACAGACAAAAAGAGGATACACCATAATACGTCTGTCTTTTAACAGATTATGAAAATGTCCCCTCAACTATCACTATAATAAACATATAAACTTAAGAGTATATGCGATTTGCATATTTACTGGCCAAAATAGGAAAAATTATTCAACAAAAGCAATGATCATGAAAGGGCAAGTGTCTGGCTGTGTATTAAGACATTAACAAAAACCCTATAAGATTTCCTCAAAAAGCGTGCAATAATAGTGATCAGTTTCTGCATGAATCAGCCTATTTTATGCATACTCAGCCGTTATGACAATGTTCTGTATTTTTTTTTACTTTGTTTTAACTGTTGAAAGGAAACAAAAAAAACAGTCCTTTCTGTTAATGATTATGTTGCTGTTTTGATCATTCATTTGAATTTACAGTTGACTGTTTTGGGTAAAATTAATGATTGTAAGCACCCTCTTTCCTTTATTATTTGTCCGATGTACATTTACTGCATCAATCCTTTTATTACTATAATCTAAATTCATGTAAATTCTAAAACCTAAGGATTAACTCCCTCCATCGTAGTTTTGTCCTGTGCTATATTTGATATTACTGATAATTCGGATTTCGTTTGGTTTTATGCGTTTAAAAATTTTGTGAAACCATGGATTTCCTGTGTTTGGGTTCTAGAACTGCTGATGAGGAATTAATTTCCGAAATGGTCACACAGCTCATTCAAATTATTGTAGTTGGAGTTAACATATGTGATATGGTCCCATGCTCATTCATTCCATATCCTTTCGTTAAATATTCTATAAAAAAGCTTCCCCACCCCTTTCGATGACAGAAGGATTTTATCTTTATCATCACCCTATTATACAAAGTGGATACTCTGGAATTCCATTTGGTATTGGAGTATCATCCTATTGGACAGATTAATTGGATATGGACTGTTATTTTGTATTGTTGAGTATATTCTTTAACTTGGTGGAAAGAATTTAAAACGGTAAAACCCTGATATGCAACGCGTGAATAAAACATATCAACAGGATATTCTATTGCTGGAGCATCAACATGAAAATATTCATCTGTAGTAGTATTTACGTAACGTCAGTCATAATACATTGTGCAAAGTTTGAATGATTTATATAGGGAATGAAAACTTTCCCAATTTGAGGTTGCCAGACTCCTATTGTTTCCAATAGGCGTTTCTAGACCGGCTTTCTACATGGTCGACTGACAATAAGATACCTTAAACACTTTTCTTGATTAATTTTTAACGAAGTAAAATACACTGGGGCAAAAACTTTGGACAATCAGATAAATATATTATATTAAATGTATAATATTAGCATTTTTACTTGACTTGTATAAATTCGTAATATTGAATTGCGTATCTCGCGTGCCATATTAAAGAGCGATTTTACTGCCAACAAACAAACAAAACAACTAATTGGCAAGGTTATAAGTATATTCAACTGTTCGGTTTTAGTTTTGAAATAATTTTATAGAAAAATAGATAACTGAATGAATGAACAAATAAGGACAGGAATGTTAAGATAATTAAATAAGTAAGTAAAATTAAAAATAAAAGTAAATAAATAAAAAATTGAAAACACAAATTAAAATAAATAAAATTAATTAGATAAATAATTGATATAAATAGAATAAAATAAATAAATAAAGATAATTAATATAAATAGAATAAAATAGATAAATAAAAATATAATTAAAGTAATTTAATAAATAAAAATCTTTACTTTTGTTTTAAGTGACTTGTCTGTGCAATGAAAATACATATGAAAATAAATAAAAATAAAAAAAATATATATAAATGATATTTATTAGATAAATAATTGAAATATAAATAAAATAAATAAATAAAAAAATTAATAAATTGATTAAACAAAGAATAAATAAATTGATTAAATAAATGAAAATCTTTACTTTTGTTTTAAGTGACTTGTCTGTGTTGTAAAAGCTTGGCCAGTGTTGAGTAAACGCTGATCAGTCATTCTAAACGGTACCTGTGTTGTAAAAGACTGATATCTGTTGAGAATGTCTGTCCAGCGTTGAATCAACACTTATCAGTCATTTTCAACACGGATCAGTCTTTTACGACACAGGTAGCGTTGAAAATGACTGATCAGCGTTGACTCAACACTGAACAGACATTCTCAACAAAAATCAGTCATTTACAACACAGGTAGTGTTGAGAATGACTGACCAAAGTTGACTCAACACTGGTCAGTCTTTTACAACACAGGTAAAGACTGAGATTGACTGAAATGGGTTGGCCCAATTCTGATCAGACATTTTCAGTCAAATCTAGTGTTGAAAAAAGACTGATCAGCGTTGAATCAACTCAGCACAGCCATTCTCAACTCTGTTCAGACATTTTAAGTCAAAAAACGACTGACTCTGGTAAAATCAGTCAAAATATTTGTCAATAGTGCTGGGTAGTTAAGTCTGGTCAAATGATGGTGGGCCCTGAGAAGTTGTAGAATCTGGTTGAATGTTGGTTGGCCCTCAGTAGTGGCAGAATGTAGTTAAATGTTGGTTGGCCCTGAGTAGTTGTAAAATGTAGTTAAAGGTTGGTTGACCCTGAGTAGGTGATCAAATGGTGATTGGCCCTGAGTAGTTAAATGTTGAATGGCCCTGAGTAGTTGAATAAATGATGTTTGGCCCAGAGTAGTTGAATGTTGAATGGCTCCGGTTGAATATATGATGTTTGGCCCTGAGTAGTGAGACGTTGAGTGGCCCTGAGTGGCTTAACAAACTGGTAAATGTTAGTGGTATAAGTATATACCCTGGAGACCAAGCAAAGCATACATTTTAAACATGGAGATGATATGTAGATAAATAAGTGGTTATACTGTTGAGATATGACTAGCAGGCACCATCAATCCGTTCACTAGGCAATGGAAATCTTCAGTTAAATAAAGCAATTCTGTCAATAAGTAAAGCTACTGGAATTAGGCACAGCACCATCCCCACATCTAAAGAGACTAAGTTGGGGATACCGACGCCGAGCTCAATAGACTGGCAAGACTTGATTGAAAAGCTATGCAGTTGGTGTTGTTAAGGACGTAGAGGTGTTTGGTATGGTTATTACAGTGTTGAAAATAAAGCTGATATGTAGTTTTCATCGTATAATTCTCAAAATTGTAGAAAATAAGTTGATATGTCGCCTGCATACCAAATGCATACTATCCGTATGACAAGGTTACTTTCATATAACTTCCTGTATATGAAATACACTATATTAAAATACGATAAAATATAACATATATACAAAATATAATACAAAGATGAATCAGTTGATGACATTGATGAAGTTTAGGTTGAGGTTAAAGTTGAAATGTTACAGTTGATAAATTCTTTTAACGTTAGCAGTTGTAAGTTGAACGATATCGTTAAAGGGTTGGTCAAGGGTTTCTGAAATCGTTTGAGCGACGAAGTTGACATGGAATGCAGTGCCTGGTTGATTTTCATAATATATGAATGGTGAATCCGATTCTAGTACTAGATGTTGTGCAGTGTTAGTTTGAATAAATGAAGAGACTGTAGATTTGTAGAAAATGTGTGGTGTGACGCCGAAAACTATGTTGGTGAAGTAGCTGGAGGCTTGTCGGTAAATATGCTGGAACCCGGAAAAACAGTGCCAATGAATAGGGTGGTCCACGGGACACATCTTTTGTAAGGAATCTAAAAGTTGAAAATGGAGGGTGGTGTCTCCTCTATAATGTACAATTACTGTCAATTTCTTTAAGACTGCAAGTTCTAGTTGTTTTTCAAAGTATACAATCTGGCGTTTTAAATTAAGTTTACTTGATGTATTTGAGGAATATAGGCCACATTCACCAATAGAAACTGTTTTTTTTTTTTTTTTTTTTTTCAATTTGGATAATTTCCTCCAAAGTATCCAAATATTCATCCAAAATTTCTTCACGGGTTGTTTGAATTGTTTTAGGGTGGATAACAAAAGAGTAGTTTAGTTCTGGTATAGTTGATATGAGTTTGGTTGTATCCTCCCTCTTTGGCCATAATCTGGGAAAGCAGTAGTTTGAAATGAGAATAGCAAGCTGTGTGTCAAGCAATGGATTGTTGTTGCAGAGATCAAGCTCTTGAAGGTCGGGGTTACCGACGCGATTCAAGAGATGATCTAGATGGACATTAGCATCTGCAATCTGGATTGGTGAAGATGTACAGTTGGCAGAATCTTGAGGAGATGGAGATAACTCCATTCCCTGGACATCTGATGGTGCCTCACTGACAGCCTCAGGAGATGGTGTTTCACTGTGGGCTTTAGGAGCACTTGGTACCTCCATGTCAGAGAGGTCAGAGTTCCTTACCGTTACTTGCTGTTCAAAAGTCAAGCCTGTTAAAAGATGTAGGATCACTCTCCAGTGGAGCAGAGCAAAGATGGAAAAGTTGCCGTTGGTATCCAAGATGGTGAAAACTGGTGTCCTCCGGAATGGCTCTTCATCTTCCACTGACATACAGAGGTCCAGATCCGGCTTGGTCAGGAACTTCCTCTTACAGATGTCATAAAGAGGTTTATCATAGTTGAGGGAGTCTCGCATCTCCTCCTGGCAGGATGTGACACACGCTCTCCACAAACCGGACAAGCAAGCTTCCTCACTCTCTTTTTGGATTTTTTGTCTTCTACCTCTACGTTCTCTGGTTGAACTTCCTCATACTGTTCATCAGGATCACTTTCTCCCACTTCATCTACAACGACCCATTGGCTTCCTTCTTCTAGCACAACACCGCCGTGCGCGGTCCCGGCTTATGAATAGGCCCGCAGCATCCTCTGAGCTTGGAGTATGAGTCTTCCTAACAGAGGACCCCGAGGGAACCCCGGGATATAGAAATATGACCTAGTATCTCCGGCTTGCGGGGTGTGACCCCTCCTAAACGGAGGCTGACCCCGAGGGTCCCGGGATATAGAAATAGGACCCATTCCGTGGTTGTGCGGGATTAATAAATACACAACCTATCTTTCGGATGGGATGTAAACTCAGGTCCACGTGTTGGAAGAAATGCCACGCTTCCTGCACGTTAAAGAACCCTTATAGCAAGCTCTTTTTGGGATGGTCCGTAGGTGATCGGCTACAAGGCTAAATTCCCCGCCCTTGACGATTTCACCCTACTTTTCCAGTGGCAGTCAGAATTTCCCGTCCCATGGCACTTTCCATACCCCAAAGTGATTATTTATTAACAAACTTGTTCTCGTCTTGATATAGCTGAAATATTGCTGAGTAGACGTTAAACAATATTCAATCAATCAATCAATCTAGCACAACAACCCTTCTGTCTTCCTCCTCTGACTGTTGATGTTCTTCCAGCCAGGGACAGTAGTCTTCAATCTCCACTTCTTCTGCGAAGGAATCCATGTTGAACACTAAAAAATGAATTGAAATGAAATTGAACATACAATATGAAAAATGATATCGGATTACAGCTCTTCCTGGTACATGACCTTTCATTATAGGTGATATAAAAATATATATTGTAGGTAGTTAAATAAACACTTGTCAGACTTTTAATTATTATTTAAGTATGACTTAATTATGGTTTAAAATAGTTTAATGTTAAAAGGTAAACGTATGGTCATGTTAGTTTTATATACAATTAATATTTTTATTTTGTTTTTTATTATTATTTTTTATGTTAAAACCCTTTTCACTGTGCTTGAAAAAGTGGTACAGAATGAAATGGTGATGTTAAACATGAGAACAAAAACATGAGAATTCTCCAGTGGTCCTTAACCTATTTATGAAAAATGAAAAATCAAGTTTTGGTATGAGTTAATTAATTGACCACTGGAGACGAGTAATGAGTAAATGGTTATTTAAAAACGTATGAGTGATGGATTAAAACTATATATATCTTTTTCTTTTTACAACATAATAGTCTGGATTCGTGTCATAGTCTTCGAGATAATGTGGTGGCCTCCTTCTTCCCTGTGGAATAAGATTAGTGTCGGTTAGTTCTTCGCTGACTGCATATGCCAGCGTATCATCAAGACTATCTGAAATGTTATCTAAATCAGAAAAATGATGAACTTGTTGAGGGTTGTTATTTAATTCACTTTGGACCTCTTCCTCCTCACTTACGCCCTCGTCTATCGCATAAGCGAATGTTGTGTCCAAATCATCAATGCGCTGTAAATCATCTAGATCTGTTATTATGGGGTTTGGATCATAGTCAGGAACAAGGTCGGGGATACCGACGCATGCCCCCGGCTGTTGATCACCCTGTATGGAATCGTCTGCCTTGATGGTTTTATCTACAAATAAATTAGAAAGATCTGGGTCAAAATCGTCTTCCGTGATAGTGTCTTCGTTAAGAAGGCTATGCCTTAAGATTTCTGGCCCAAGTTAGAAGATCTCTGTCGTTACAGCGTTTCAGTTGGTCATGGTGGGTGACGAATTCTCTGGTGCGATTCTTAATTTTGTACAGAACGGGAGATTTGACTTCTGTGATTACATAAGGACCCTGCCATTGGAGTTTCAATTTCTTACTTTGGCCTATTTTGGTCGCTGGGTTGAGCTTATAGACGACATCACCAACATTGTAGGTTTTCTGGAAGGTTGTTACTTCACAATCCATTTTCTGGCGAATTAGAGCCTGCTTGAGATTTTGTCTAGCAATTTGGTTGACGTCCTCCATAGTGTCTCTGATATTCTCAACAAACTCACTGGGCTATTGTCTCTGGGAGTTCATGGAAGATGTGCCTAAGACGAGATCTATTGGTTGGATGACTTCTCGTCTAATCATCATCATGTTTGGAGTGAAACCAGTACTTTTGTTGAATGTTGATCTTACAGCGCCAGTAAGAAGTTGAATATGTGAATATGGTTGTCCAAACCTCCCTGTCCGCCTTGGAGATAGCATCGTACTGCACCCATAATGACTATATTATATCTTTCTACCTGGCCGTTAGAACAAGGTCGATAGGGAGTTGTCCTTGTCTTGGTAATTTCAAGGAGTTTACATACATCTTGGAAGAGTTGACTATCAAAGTTACGGCCCTGGTCTGTGTGTATTTGCAGTGGACATCCAACGCGAGAAAAGTTGTCTTTAGCAGTTTTTGCAATTGTTTCAGAAAGCTGATCTGGAATTCGGAAGAGTTCAATCGATTTTGTGTATTGATCAATCATGGAGAGAATATACTTGTTGCCAGTCTTACTTGTGGGAAGGGGTCCTAAGATGTCCATATGCACCCTTTCCATGGGGTTGCCGGCATGGTATTGTCCCAGTTCACTTTTTGCTTTTCTGTTGGCATATTTGCTAAGGTTGCAGTTTTTACAGGATTTTACATACTAGACGGTGTCTGTTCGCATTCTATACCAAATACAGCGTTGTCTAAATCTGTAAAAAGTCTTGTCTATCCCAAGATGTCCAGAGCTCTTATTATCATGACAGAGCTTCAGAGCTTCTTCTTGAAGAGTTCTAGGCAGTACCAAGAGTAATTTGGATCCTTGAGGGTCTAACCAAGAACAAAAAAAGACAGTTATTAATGATCTTGAGTTGATCTCAACAATTCCACGAATGTTTAACTGCAGCACTGGATAACTGTAAATCAAAAGATGAAGGATTTCTATTAGTTTCTAGCCATTTCAATATGATTTGCAGATCAGCATCGTCCTCTTGTCGTTTTCTTATTTTGTCAGGTGCAAGTTCTCCCATCCAGTTGATATCATGTTCTGGATCCTTATTTAGAGAAATAGACCTTAATGAAAGTGGAATGATGGCGTCAACGTCGTCTTCAAAGCTTTTCCATTGGTTTTAGGCTCTGGTACAGTACTTGCACCCCCACAAGGTAGAGATTCGAGTTCTGCGCCAGCATAGTAGTTGTCACAATGTTCCAATTCATCAGGGATTCGAGTAAGGCTATCAGCATTAGCATGTTTTTTTCGGGTCGATGTTGAATGACCAAGTCGTACTGGGATAGTTCTTCCATCCAGCGAGCAAGCTGGCCTTCAACATTTTTGAAGCGGAGAAGCCAAACTAAGCTGTGGTGGTCAGTCCTGATAACAAACTGCCTTCCATGGAGGTAATTTCTGAACTGTGTAGTAAAGGTTATAACAGCTAGCAGCTCTTTTCTTGTAGTGCAGGAACGCCGTTGAGCTGGAGTTAGGACTTTACTGGCGTAGGCAATAACATACTCTTTCCCGTCATGGAGTTGTAGTAATTCAGCAGCAACAGCGCAGCGTAGTTAAGGCACCTTTCAGACGTCTTGTTAATGGGAAGTAACTCTGCACGATATGAATATTCATTACGTTATTTCCGACGTCATCACAGCCGGGCATCACAGCGTGTTCGCCATTGTGAATTGTCCCTTTCACATTAAACAACACTTTAAAGCAAGGTGCAAACCACCTAATATGATGTGTCAAATGCTTAAAAATGATAATACTTAAATTCCTTTGAAAATAGTAAGGAATTATTTGTGTAACGGTCATTTCTTTGTTTGTGCATACGTAATTAGAAGGCGGGACTTCATTTCCTTATATGGAAATCGGTGTGGATCAGGAGCTTGAATATTCCAATCGAACGCAGAAGTTAGAACTGTGGGTGACGATAGGTAAGAACACTAGAAAAATACAAGATTTTCTAGTTTGTAATGAATGTCTAAATGAAAATATTTGGACAAGAGTGATGATCACCACCGTAGAAAGCAATGGCAGCTGAAATATAAGTGTTAAAGAACGAGTTTTAAAAAAAGGGGAGGGCTCCCATGCCATGGCCATGTGTTTTGAAGATGACCTAAGTAGAACGAGGTGTTGTGTAACATGACCTGTGCTGGTGTTCGTCAGATTGGCCATAGTTTACTTAAGAAGACCATGTTCTATTTCGTAATATAGCAATAGGACTCTACATTACTAGCAGCAGCACTAACCCAATGGCTAATCCCAACTCGAACCCATGACCATATTGAGCCATAACTCCAACCTTAACCAAAGCTTGTTGCTGAAAATGCACAAAAATTCGCTGCCTCTATGTAGTGTCCTTGGTTCCCTTAAGTAAAGAATGGTTGTCAGATTTAAATGTCAGAATGCTGTACATAGGCCCACGCCATCATCAGGCCGGGAAGTAGTTGGCAAAAATTGTCTCCCTTAATTTGTATACCTGTCATCACCTTAAATAAAGAAGGTGTGCGATGACACAGCAACGGTAAAAATACCATCAAAATTTTAACACTTGCGGTATTTTTTATCTTTCACATACTACAAATGTATGCATCTTTTGCGCCGCAACAATCGCTGTATAATACATGTACAGTAGAACTTCGATGGCTCGAACTGCAAAAGCACGAACACCATGGATGTCTGGAAATCATTTTCTGGTCCCTTTGTTAAAGTTTGAACATTGTTCAACCTGGATATAACTCGACTACTCCTGTATCTCGAACAGTTTTCATCGGTCCCTTGGGTGTTCGAGTCATCAAAGTTCGACTGTAGATGAGAAATATACAATTATTGTTGATTAATTTATACAGCATTGTTTTAAAACAAATTCGATCTGATAGTCAAAACTGTGTGATAATAAACATGATAAAGAAAAAAATTCTAGCCACTCTCAAAGGGCATTGGCGGAAACAAAATTTAGATG
>MJUU01013655.1:0-26177 GCA_002080025.1 Modiolus philippinarum | reverse complement strand
CCCCCAAAAAAAAAAAATCAGGGGAGATCATTCACAAAGAATTACTCAAGAAAATAATCTTTTCCAACGAGGTTTCTCCCCATCAGAAAAGAGCTACCACGCCTCAGATACCTTGCCTCCAAGCACTTTTCAGCATCCCCGACTCGCTCAGGACCCATTTGCATGCCGGGCCCAAATTTGGGGTCCTTTGCAGGATTTCTGCATGGAGCAGAATTGTCATATCTTTACTACTCATTAGCTGCAAACTTCCTGCAAACATTGACCTAAATTCCTTTGTTAATGACAGAACGTTTGCAGAAAACTAAACTATACTCCTATATTTGTGTATGTTATATGAGAATTTTAAATTCAGTATGTAAAACTTAAAAAGTGTCATATTTAATATTGAATTGTCTGAAACTTTGGCACTGTCAGCTTAATCTTTACATACATAATTATATTCATTTTTTAAAGACCTGTTATTGGTATGCATTTTTATATTTCTAACTCAATAAATTTCACATATGATTTACAGAGAAATTTCTTTCATATAATCGAATCAATTTGAATCCTATGACTGATAAATCCTTAAAACTCAATTGAAACTAGTAATCAAATATAGCACTCTCTTCTGAACACATTAAGTATTATGTGAATTAACCCCTTTTCCTAACATGAAACAAAAACATGCTAGTAAATATACTTACCCACTGCATGACAAACCAAAAATCTTGAGTTTTGAAAGAAAAAACTTGTCTTCTCTACAAAATGATATGATACATTCCCTTATAAAACACTCATAACATATCTCTTGTACTCATTCAAAAGTAAATCTTACGTACATCCCATTGGCTGATTCGTTTACAGCAGTTAATTACTTCCTGTGAAATGTTCCTCCAACATTCTACAAACATATGATGATTAAAACGTTTCCTGCAAATGACTAAATACCGAAGTTACTGTGAATTTATTTCCTGCATATGCGCATTCCGACAACTTAGGTCTCTTCAGTGCAGATAAAATCTAAACGTATGGAAGATCATAAACTCGAAAATGATTAAAACCTGATAGAGAACAAATAACCAATATGATTTAAACCCCAAAATCAGGTAAGGACGGAGGTTTGCATGAGGGAGATACTCCTTAGTTTTCAACAAAATTTACAAAAATTTAGATATTACAAGGTTCCAAAGAGAATCAGCTTTCGGGTCAGCACCGAAGTACTGACTACAGTGCTGGTGAATACCCTCGGGGACTAACAGTACACCACCAAAGGTATCGACCCGGTTGTAACAAATGACTAAATACAAAACTAACTGTGAATTTATTTTCTGCATATGCGCATTTCGACAATTTATGTATCTTCATTGCAGATAAAATCTAAACGTTTGGAAGACCAAAAAGAGGAAAAAATTTATCACAATATATATATATCTAATTTCTGCCAAAGTTAAACAATAAAAACTTCATTCAATTAATCAAACAATTAAGAAAACCACAAGCAAAAAACAACAAAATATACTGTCCTAAATGATCAGCAAAGATCAACTCGGATGGCTGATAAGGATTATTGGTTTAGATCCGAAATATGTTGTTGTCATTTTTACCATCTACTACATCATCTCTACTCTTTAATTTAGGTTGAACAATTCCAATATCTTTAAATATAACCATAGGCGAAAAAAATTTCAAATACAATGCAATAAATTTAATTTTAACAAGTTTCAATAATTACCCGTCTTTCTCAATATCTACTATCAACCTTTCTATTTTATGTTACCATTCTAATGACAGAGATAATGACCTCCACAGCTGCGATCTGTTTAAAAGAATGTTGTGTGCGTCTTATATCTAAAGCGATATAAATACCATGACTAATAACAATCAAACACCAACAGAGAACAACGACAAATTTCTGACATAATCTTAACTAAATACAATATATTGAATAGTTATTACAAGTATCAGCCCAATTAACACATGGAAAGGTTGATGAATGGGTCTTGAGTGTTGCCCTTACGGGTTGCACTAACCCTAAACAAAAAAAAAAAAGACAAACCATACTTCAATTATAAATGACCTTGAATGACCGATACCTAACCACTGATAAAACAATTCTACGAACTCTCCAGATGTGAAACAACTGTAAATTTTAACCACATATTTTATCGGTATGAAGATCTAGATATGACCTAACCTAATCAGCATAATAAATAAAACAAACTAATTACTATTTTAATACATGAAAGTTATATACAACTTAGGACATACAAATGGTGTTGTCAAATCTATACTTCTACAGGAGTTTGTCTTTTATTGCAGTGTGGAGTTGGTAAAACAATTCCCCGTGGTAAAAATGTATGCTCTTTATTCTTCATAGATATGGTGTACTTGTACATGAGATAATATCTCATGTGTACACTTTGTTCAATTACTATTATCTAAATTTATGTAAATTCTAAAACCAAAGGATTGACTCCCACCATCGTAGTTTTGTCCTTAGCTATATTTGATATTACTGATTATTACGATTTCGTTTGGTTTTATGCATCTTAACATGATTTCCTTTGTTTGGGTTCTAGTGCTGCTGATGAGGAATAAATTTCCGAAATGGCCATTCAGCTCATTGAAATTATTGCAGTTGGATTTAACATATGTACTATGGTCTCATGTTCATTTACTCCATATCCTTTCGTAAAATATTCAATACAGGAGTTTGCCTTTATTGCAGTGTGGAGTTTGTAAAACAATTCCCCGTGCTCTTTATTTGTCTTAGATATGGTGTACTTGTATATGAGATAATATCTCATGTGTACACTTTGTTGAATTACTATTATCTAAATTTATGTAAATTCTAAAACCAAAGGATTGACTCCCACCATCGTAGTTTTGTCCTTAGCTATATTTCATATTACTGATTATTCGGATTTCGTTTGGTTTTATGCATTTTAACATTTTTTGAAATTATGGATTTCCTTTGTTTGGGTTCTAGTGCTGCTGATGAGGAATAAATTTCCGAAATGGCCATACAGCTCATTAAAATTATTGTAGTTTGATTTAACATATGTGCTATGGTCTCATGTTCATTTACTCCATATCCTTTCATAAAATATTCTAGAATGAGATGTTTTTGAAAGGTTGGTGCACGGGCCTTGCGCTTCACCTTCTTAGGTGTTATTTAGTCAAATAGCCAATATGATCTTAATGTAAAGCCACAATAAGCTAAGGAAAGAGCTTTACATGAGGGAGATACTCCTTAGTTTTCAACAAAAATTTAGATATTGCAAGGTTCAAAATAGTATCGGCTTTCGGGTCAGCACCAAAGTACTGACTACTGGGCTGATGAATACCCTCGGGGACTAACAGTCCACCAGCAGAGGTATCGACCCAGTGGTAGCAAAAACCTAAATACCGAAGTAACTGTAAATTGATTTTCTACATAAACGCATTTCGACAACTTATGTCTCTTCAGTGCAAATAAAATCTAAACGTATGGAAGGCAATAAACTCAAAGATGTTCAAAAACTGACAGAGAACAAATATTCAACAAAATGTAAATGTAAACCCAAAATAAGCTAAGGATAGAGCTTTGCATGAGGGAGATACTCCTAAGTTGTCAACAAAATTTACAAAAATTTAGATATTGCAAGGTTCAAAATAGTATCGGCTTTCGGGTCAGCGCCGAAGTGCTGACTACTGGGCTGGTGAACACTCTCGGGGACTAACATTCCACCAGCAGAGGCATCGACCCAGTGGTAACAAATAACTAAATACCGAAGTTACTGTAAATTCATTTTCTGCAGATGCGCATTTTGACAACTTATGTCTCTTCAGTGCAGATAAAATCTAAACATTTGAAAGGCCATAAACTCAAAGATGTTCAAAAACTGATAGAGAACAAACAACCAATAAAATCTAAATGTTAAGCCAAAATAAGCTGAGGATAGAGCTTTGCATGAGGGAGATACACCTTAGTTTTCAACAAAATTGACAAAAATTTAGATATTGCAAGGTTCAATAAAGTATCGGCTTTCGGGTCAGCACCAAAGTACTGACTACCGGGCTGTTGAATACCCTCGAGGACTAACAGTCCACAAGCAGAGGCATCGACCCAGTGGTAACAAATAACTAAATACCGAAGTTACTGTAAATTTATTTTCTGCATATGCGCATTTCCACAACTTATGACTCTTCAGTGCAGATAAAATCTAAGCGTTTGGAAGGCCATCAACTCAAAGATGTTCAAAAACTGATAAAGAACAAATAACCAATATGATCTAAGTGAAAAAACCAAAATAAGCTAAGGATAGAGCTTTGTATGAGGGAGATACTCCTTAGTTTTCAATAAAATTGACAAAAATTTAAATATTGGAAGGTTAAAGATAGTATCGGCGGCTTTCGGGTCAGCACCGAAGCACAGACAACTGCGCTGGTGAATACCCTCGGGGACTAACAGTCCACCAGCAGAAGCATCGACCCAGTGGTAACAAATAACTACATACCGAATTTACTGTAAATTTATTTTCTGCAGATGCGCATTTCGACAATTTATGTCTCTTCAGTTTAGATAAAATCTAAACGTTTGGAAGGCCATAAATTCAAAGATGTTCAAAAACTGATAGAGAACAAATAACCAATATGATCTAAATGTAAAGCCAAAAAATGCTAAGGATAGAGCTTTGCATGAGGGAGATACTCCTGAATTTCAACAAAATTTACAAAAATTTAGATATTGGAAGGTTGAAAATAGTATCGGCTGTTGGGTCAGCACCGAAGCACTGACAACTGGGCTGGTGAACACCCTCGGGGACTAACAGTCCACCAGCAGAGGCATCGACCCAGTGGTATCAAATAACTAAATACCGAAGTAACTGTAAATTTATTTTCTGCAGATGGGTATTTCGACAACTTATGTCTCTTCAGTGCAGATAAAATCTAAACGTTTGGAAGGCCATAAACTCAAAGATATTCAAAAACTGAAAGAGAACAAATACCCAATATGATCTAAATGTTAAGCCAAAATAAACTAAGGATAGAGCTTAACATGAGAGAGATACTCCTTAGTTTTCAACTAATTAGACAAAAATTTAGATATTGCAAGGTTCAAAATAGTTTCGGCTTTCGGGTCAGCACCAAAGAACTGACTACTGGGCTGGTGTTTACACTCGGGGGCTAACAGTCCACCAGCAGAAGCATCGACCTAGTGGTAACGAAAAACTAAATACCGAAGTTACTGTAAATTTATTTTCTGCATTTGCGCATTTCGACAACTTATGTCTCTTCAGTGCATATAAAATCTAAACGTTTAGAATACTTTACGAAAGGATATGGGGTAAATGAACATGAGACCATAACACATATGTTAACCCCAACTGCAATAATTTTAATGAGCTGTATGGCCATTTCGGAAATTAATTCTTCATCAGCAGCACTAGAACCCAAACAAAAGAAATCCATAATTTCAAAAAATGTTTAAAATACATAAAACCAAACGAAATCCGAATAATCAGTAATATCAAATACAGCTAAGGACAAAACTACGATGGAGGGAGTTAATCCTTAGGTCTTAGAATTTATATAAATTTAGATAAAAGTAATTGAAAAAAGTGTACACATGAGATATCATCT
This sequence comes from Modiolus philippinarum, assembly GCA_002080025.1. Lineage (NCBI taxonomy): Eukaryota > Metazoa > Mollusca > Bivalvia > Mytilida > Modiolidae > Modiolus > Modiolus philippinarum. Next base: position 20,570 of record MJUU01013655.1, on the reverse strand, counting down.
CATGTACAAGTACACCATATCTAAGAAAAATAAAGAGCATACATCTCTACCACGGGGAATTGTTTTACCAACTCCACACTGCAATAAAAGACAAACTCATGTATTAAATATTTTACGAAAGGATATGGGGTAAATGAACATGAGACCATAACACATATGTTAACCCCCAACTGCAATTATTTTAATGAGCTTTATGGCCATTTCGGAAATTAATTCCTCATCAGCAGCACTAGAACCCAAACAAAGGAAATCCATAATTTCAAAAAATGTTTTAAATGCATAAATGCATAAAACCAAACGAAATCCGAATAATCAGTAATATCAAATAGAGCTAAGGACAAAACTACGATGGAGGGAGTTAATCCTTAGTTTTTAGAATTTACAGAAATTAAGATAAAAGTAACTGAACAAAGTGTACACAAGAGATATCATCTCATGTACAAGTACACCATATCTAAGAAAAATAAAGAGCATACATCTCTACCACGGGGAATTGTTTTACCAACTCCTCACTGCAATAAAAGACAAACTCCTGTATTAAATATTTTACGAAAGGATATGGGGTAAATGAACATGAGACCATAACACATATCTTAACCCCAACTGCAATAATTTTAATGAGCTGTATGGCCATTTCGGAAATTAATTCCTCATCAGCAGCACTAGAACCCAAACAAAGGAAAACCATAATTTCAAAAAATGTTTAAAATGCATAAAACCAAACGAAATCCGAATAATCAGTAATATCAAATACAGCTAAGGACAAAACTACGATGGAGGGAGTTAATCCTTAGGTTTTAGAATTTACTTAAATTTAGATAAAAGTAATTGAACAAAGTGTACACATGAGATATCATCTCATGTACAAGTACACCATATCTTAGAAAAATAAAGAGCATATAAAGGAGTCAAAACGGGTAACCGGTGTCCCGACGTCAATTGTTTTTGAACGACAAATCATCTACAGGATGAATATTACATTTTCCCCAAGTAAAAATTATAATATCGGTGGAGGTTTCTGAGTTCATTGCTGACAAGATAAATCGTGTTAGGGGAGAATACTCCTTTGAAAAAAAACATCAATATGCTTGCGTGCGTTTGAGGTTCGGCAGTGATATCGATTCATAGCATCAAGAGTCAAAATGATATATCGCTTATTTTTTTGCGACGGAAGAAAAAAAATTATCCGAAGAAAGACCTTGAAATAATCCGAAGAATTAAAATAATGTCTTTCACAATGGTGAAAGACATTAATTATAATCAGAAGAATTACCATAAGGTTTTCCCCTGATGCGCACAAGAACCAAACTTATGTTTTATTTGTACATTTATTTTTTAAATATTTAATTTTGTAAATTTTGTTGAAAACTAAGGAGTATCTCCCTCACGCAAAGCTCTGTCCTTAGCTTATTTTGGCTTTACATTTAGATCATTTTGGGTATTTGTTCTCTATCAGTTTTAAACATATTTGATTTTATGGTCTTCCAAACCTTTAGATTTTATCTGCACTGAAGAGACAAAAGTTGTCGAAATGCGCATATGCAGAAAATAAATTCACAGTAACTTTGGTATTAATTTATTTTATTAATATTGACCAGGCAGAAAAGTGACGTTCCAAATTTTAATTGCTTAATAAATAACTAAATACCGAAGTTACTGTGAATCTAATTTCTGCATATGCGCAATCGACAACATATGTCTCTTCAGTGCAGAAAAAATCTACACCTTTGGAAGATCATAAACTCAAAGATGTTTGAAAACTGATAAAGAACAAATAACCAATATGATCTAAATGTAAAGCCAAAATCAGCTAAGGACAGAGCTTTGCATGAGGGAGATACTCCTTAGTTTTCAACAAAATTTATAGATAAGGTGTTCGAAAATATTTGTACTGTTTCTTATGTAGACTTGCAGCAGAATCCGCAAACTTTACTGAATACAGATTGAAAAAAAATGTTGCAACGCCAATGATTTTACCCTTTATCTTAAATATTATTCACAATTAATAAAAGATTCATACATATTTTGAAAAAATACAATAATTATATTGGCATATACGACGTGAGAGTTCAATTCCAAGAACCCGATATGGCAAGACAAAGATAACAGGTTAACGATTTAATATTTGGGCACGCCTATGTTTGTTGGCGACAGCGAAAGCTACAAACTTCCAGGGATCCTAGAGAGATCCATACGGTCCCCGCACGATCGCATATATTTACTATCTTCAGACTCCTTGGTCATTTCAAAGAAGGCCTTACAGGATTTCGAATTGGATTCAATTCCAATACCGGCCCCTCTGGTCTGCAAATAAGGTCACATTAAAATATCAGTCCCTGTGGTACCACGCCATGGTGGGGACCGACGTGTCCTGTCTTCATCTTGTAAAATTCCTTGAAATAAAATGCCATTAATTGTTTTGTCTTTTCATTTTAATGATAATTCACAATTATTAATCAGGTATTTTCTTTTTCAGGAAAGGTCCATAATGACACATGCGGATCACCCATAGATTGCAATTATTTGCCCAACCATACATGCAGAAATAAACAATGTCTTTGTGTTACATCCCACTACTGGGAGACGTCAAATACAGCTTGTACTGAACGTATGTTTAATTTAGTCAAAACAATTTAAATGATTACCTACATGTGTATTAATCAAAAGTATATATTTGTAAGAGTGTTTGCATCCTGACCAAAACTTTAGATTTATACAGAATGCAGAGTTGTGAAAGCCTTGTGTGTACTGAGTTTGTACATTCTAATGAAGTTTTTTAGATTTGCCGCCTGAAAATAAAAACTGTCAAGTAGAAAAGTTAACAGCATTCAAAATCATTCGGAAAAAAACTAGACCTCCTTTAAAAGATAAAAGCAGACAAAGTAGGGATGTCTAAGGAATCGTGTTCATTACAGGGACAACCGTTGTTAAATGAACCTTAAGTAGACATTTTAATGTGCCAGTATAACTAGACCTTTCAAACTAAACATTTTTTGGAGGGATGGATTTGCCCACTTGCAAATCCATCACTTTCCGGAATCGGAATTTTACTTATCATGAGGTCACTATTGGGGTGAATTTGATGTTTGTGGCCAATTATTGTAACAGCTGCAAAATAACATGTACCTATTCGCAGTTCTGAAGAAAGAATGAGTTATTGATGAAAATACGGTCATCCTTAAGATACTTTACGGTAATCTCTGAAAAAGAATGATCAGGAGTTACGGTCATCTCAGCAATTTTTAAAAATCCCATTTTCTTTTTTCTAGATATTTCTTCTTATATTAAATAATTAAATACCGTATATCGGGTAATTTTTGCGTGATGGTTATTTTGGCTGTATTGGCGTTCAAGAAAAAATCGCTAAATAAAAACGACCAAATTTCCCAATGCAGACGATATACCGGTACATTTGTTTGCCTAAATTTTAAATGCATTAGAAACGTCAATGTAATTTGTCTTGTTTATTGACCTATATTTTGAATGGGAAGTCTGTGTTGATATGTTAATAATGAAATCGTAACCGGTAACACATGTTACAAATCCGAGATCATCGATCTTTTGTACAATATTGAAAGATCGTTTCAGTGTTTATAAACGGTTTGTACATGATAACTTCTCACAGATATGATTGAATGTCACAATTCATTTTAGTTATTATTTTTATTAGGTGAACATCGATCTTGTTTCATATTAAACGCCTTCAATTTTACCTGTAATACGACACATGCCTAGTAAGTAATGATCAAAATGGCGGCGGGGAACATTGCAAACGACATAATTTTTTTTCTTTCATAGCCGTTTACGCCAACAAAATTGATGAAATTGCATTAGCTGTTTATTAATTTTTTAACTGAAATGTTGTAATATTGTTAAATGGGTCTTCAATCGCAATCAAACAATTCGTTGTCGGCAACCTACATACGACAATCGGACGTCCGAGATGGGAAAAGTAAAAACTTCAAACGATAAATTAATTGAGGAAGATCATTGGCAGGCTTGGATATTGTTTTGAAAACTTAAATGGATTTCACAAATTGTCACCAGTTTATGACCAGTTGCACAATACATTTAATCAGACAATAAAAAAATAAAGGTGCAAAGCCTTAAAGTAATAAATCAACAAGCATCAAGAAAATATATGTTTTTATTATAATTAGTAAAGAAAGGACAATTATGCATAATAATGTTAGGATAAACAATTGAAAAATACATACGGTATGCAGTACAGTAAATATAAAACAAGTAAACAAATTATCAATAAATCACTAGTTTTTTTTTATTTTGGTGGCAAAAATTTGAAAACCACCAAAATAAAAAACGCCCAAATAAAACCTGCTAAACAAACAGGAAAACCACCAAAATTTCCATCCGCCAAAATAACCCAATAAACGGCATCGGAATTGCTGCAAATAAGATTTCTGCATATTGCTTTTTCGACAACTAATATGAACAGGTTGGGGAAAACCCCAATTGGGATACTATACGCCAATTGAGATATAATACCCAAATTGGGCTATGTGATTCTACCCCAATTGGGGTATATTACCAGTTATTTGTTAATTATAATTTAGGGGTTTAATCGTGCATCATCATACATATAAATTATAAGTATATAGGGTTGACCTTTCGGGTGATATACTTCTATTGTCAAAAGGATAATGCAAATATTTTGCAGATCGATTTATGATGTTACAAACCAGTGACTCTGATTTAGAGATAACATAATATTTGAGGAGCTTACAATCGTTCTATGCTGCTTATCTAAATGGAAACTCTTTTTACATCCGAATAAAGAAAACTGTGATAGATTTTGAAAAATATGTTTTGGTTATAAAAGAAATTAAGAAGGGAGAAATATTCAAATAAACATGTCATTTGATTTCTTTCAGAGTTTTCTCTCTTTGTCCATGTCTTAAAATACTCTGAATGTAGTCTGTAATAAAGGTGTTTGAAACCACAATATCTTTGCTTATTTTTACAAACTAAACTTCAGTTCAATTAAATTAAATTTTCACACACTCCCCGTTCCTCTTGCCTTGATATTTTACCCAGTTACAATTGCGATGATCTTTGATTTTGACAGAATCAAATATATGATTTACGTCCTTAAAATTCCCCTGCTGATGAAATGCAGCATCGTCAAGTAGAGGGCCATATGTCATTTGATGATAGCAATCACGAAGTTTTTCATGTATTATGTTTCCTTACGCTCCATTGAATTAAGAAAAAATAATATATATAAAACTGACCAGATACCCCTATTGGGGTATAACCTTATACCCCAATTGGGCTATTATATCTCAGTTGGGGGTATAATATCCCAATTGGAGTTTTCCCCAACCTGATCAAGTACGAATCAAAGCAAAACATTTGGAAGACAAACGATTTCTTGGTGGCAGTTTTATATTAAGCTACCCTACAAACATATATGTCACCAAAAATATATACCAGAACGTATTTAATCGACAATCGTCAACAATTTATCCCAGTGAATCATGTTCAATTATTGTTTTTCAGGTTACTAACTGTTAACTTCTGTTCTTGTTTCACATTATTTACCTTTATTATTGGTCTGTGATTTAGTTTAAGAATTAACCCAATACCCATGTTTAAGTAGACTTTATGCAAGGATTCTCACATGTAAACAATATTTGTTACATTATGACGAAAGTGATGGTGAGTAATAACTAAATACCGAAGTTACTGTGAATTTTGATTCTGCATATGCGCATTTCGACAACTTATGTCTCATCAGTGCAGATAATATCTAAATGTTTGGAAGACCATTAATTCAAAGATGTTTAAAAACTGATAGACAACAAATAATCAAATATGATCTAAAAAGAAAGCCAAAATCAGCTAAGGACAGAGCTATGCACGAGGGAGATACTCCTTAGTTTCAACAAAATTTACAAAAATTAAGTATTGTAAGGTTCCAAATATAATCGGCTTTCGGGTCAGCACCGAGGTACTGACTACTGGGTTGGTAAATACCCTCGGGGACTAACAGTCCCATTATTAATATAATATTGAGCAAACGGAAAATGTATTGAAGAAGTAACAATGCGGTTTTATAGCAAACATGAAATACATTCTAAAAAATGTAAAGTAGATAATATCATGTCTTTTCTTGTGTTAAATTTCTGATATTTACACTAATTTAATGATTTTTCGTATCTTAGATATGTGATATCCCATTGTACTCTTCATTACAGTGTAGTCCTTTAAGCATCATCATGGTGTAATAAAATGCACTATGTTGGTGATATACTTTAAATGAAGGAATGAAGGAATATGGAGTAAGTGCACAGGAGACAAAGTCTCTACAAAAACATAGTAAAACAAAGCAAGGGACAACTCGTTTTAGTGTTTTTCTTCATCTTTAAGTCACAATGAGGCCTTCAACATTGAGCTTTGCTCATACCTCATAATAAATTCAAGACGGGCCCTAGCATCGGTTTGAGTGGTATTCATACTTTGAATGATGGCGCCAATGAAAGGCAAAACACTAAATCTAGAAACAGTTTTCTCTTTAAACTTAATTCATTTTCTTTAAACGTTAGGGACTTTGCTATTCAGTTTTGAAAATGAATAGGATTTCCAATGAATCTGATATTTTGATAGAAAATTGAAAAAGAAAAAGTTAAGGAAACAAAATATAGGTGAATCATTTCGCTTTTAAGATATTCTAATGAAATTTTAGCAGGAAACTGAACTCTTCTGAATTTGTCATAGATTTAACATTAACAACTTCTTGAATGTTCACAAAGTAACATGATTTCTTATTTTTTAATTTTTTTTTCAAACAGACATTTTCACCATAAGCCGAAATCGAAACCGAGACCGAAACCAATTTAACTTGAATAATATTTAATCTTCGAAAGTGTTTCTTTGATATAAATCAAACCTGCATAAGTCTATATAGGTTAACCTTTTACAAAGTTTTTATTCTTTTCGAGCAGACAGAATACACGTCTAAGCGATAGGGCAGTGCATAATTCAACATTTGTGAAATTGTACATAAGTTTTGATGCTTTGATATTCAAATTGCCTTCGTATGTATTGAGTGGCATTTGGGTGGCTGGATATATATCTGGGTAAAAATGCTATAACATACGGATAAATTGACCCTACAAGGCCATAGGAACAATAGTCTTTTCTAAAAGATTGTTATACATTAGTAGGTAAGGCAAACCGACAAAAATACGTGATTTTTTAATATAAACATTTTTAAATATTAAAAACAATTCATTTATAGATATTTATCAATATTTATGTTTCAATTGTCAATATTCATAATTCATTAATTATTATTCATAAATGGAAAAAACAATTATTATTATTATACTGAATTGCAAATATCAATAAATGAATTATCAATATAACTAAACATTAATATCAATAAAGGAATTATTAATATTTATAAATGAATTATTGATCTTAAAAATGAATTACTAACATCCATAAATGAATTATTAATATTAATAAATGAATTATTAATATTAATACATGAATTATTAATATTAATAAATGAATTATTGATATTAATTAATGAAAGGAAGATAACAGGAAACACCTGCAATGGCCGAACATTACAATCACATGTCACAATCAACCAGGGAACTGCACAAGAAAAACAACAAAATGACAAAAGACAAACATAGATAACGATAGGAACTCGGGATAGCCGGACTTGGTATCGGCACTGGCAACAGCCAGCGGTAGGGTTAAACCGGTTTATGGGTACCCAAACCCCCCCTTTCTCTATCCCGTTTCCCTATAGTATAATAAACATACAAATAAAACCCAATACAGGTAGACCACTAACTCTTAGACCACAATCTTGAAAGGAAAGAATAGACAAAACGTAATTTAGAAAGATGGGTCGAGGAGTGCTCGGCGCTAAACTGCCAGCTAGCTCAAGGAGCCTAGTCTTCTGGTAAAACACTGTCGCACTACGGAATAATAATCAAATTCAAAACTTCCTGAAGGGTTTGGTAAAGAATCATCATGGGTTTCAGTAGACATCGGCAGTATCAGTGAGAGGCCAGTATAATTGTAAAATCTTCAGGTCATTGGATCCCAAAGCCAATTTAACGGAATCATGAAGAATATCCGGTCAATATCCCCTATTACGTAAAGAATGTAAGTTACGTCCCAGTTTTTCTGAATTTTTCATCATTTTTTGACATTTTTTCACAACATTTCCATAAAAACGAGGGTGAGAAATGCACTTAGTAATAAGCTGTTTCCGAGTCGCATTATACTTAGATACCAAATGCTCATATCTTCTATAAAACTTCTTAAATGTGTTTATCAATCTATGAATTACTGATATTAATAAATGAATTATTCATATTAATAAATGAATTGTAAATATCTGTAAATGATTTGCATATAACAATAAATGAAGTATAAATAGACAATTGAAGTATAAACATTTATAAATGAATTTTAAATGGAGGGAATAAGCAGAAATTTTCAATATAAAAAAAAACATCGTAAATATTTATAATTGATTTATTAATATTTATGAATGAATAACACTTATTTATAAGTAAACCATCAATACTAATAAATTAATTGTAAATATTAGTAATATTAATAGAGGAATTATAAACATTTATAATGAATTGGTAATATTTATATATCAATCAATGATTAATTATAAATATTTATAATTCATTTGTTAATATTTTTATTGAATCACGAATAGTAAATTATAATTCATTGCAAATTTATTAATATTTATAATTCAATTTCAAACATTTATATAGAGAATAATTATAAATATCAAGAATTGATTAATTCTTGCTTTTTTTATGAATATTAATAATTCATTTATTAATATTACCTAATCATTAGTACATTTTCATAATTAATTTGTCTAAATATAAATGATTCCTTTCCAATTATTTCTATTGATAGCTGAATTGTAAATATTAACAATTGAATTCTTACTATTAATAATTAAATTATAAATATTTAAAAATGAATTGAAAATATTGACAGTTTATTATAAATAATTGTAACCATTAATAAATCAAGTATTTTTTTCCATTTTTGCTTGATTTATTAGTATTAGCAATTCATTATAGATATCTACAATTCATCTGTTTTTAAGACAATAATATTTATAGTTGATTTATTAATAATTATAATTCATTTATTTTGTGTAATTCATTTATAAATATCAATAAATCAATTATAAATATTTACAATGTCTATTCTTAACATGTATAAGGGACTGGTAAAAATGTATAGTTGCATGGGACCGGTGCAAAAAACAAAATTGTGTGAAATATTTCTCCTGACCCCATGGCTTCTGGCAGATTACAAATATACTTGTCCCATACTTATTTCCTAGCAAAAAAGAGTTTGTCCCATGTTGAAAGACAAAAAATATGATAAAAGTTTTGGTTATATTTCTTGCTTCTATGTATTTGGATAGTTTACTAATACTACTATGCATTGTATCAATATTGCCATTAGAAAATTTGATATTTTACCTACTTCATATATTTCAGTTGTCTACTTTTTACACCATGAAAGAGAATATCATAGTTCAAATTTTCAAAATAATTTCACTTTGTCCTTGAAATTAGAAAAAAAAAATGAGAAAAAATGGAAGAATGTGTCCATGGCACACGGATGCCCCCGCCTCCTTGCAATCGAAACCCTTAAATTATTGAAGGCATAACTATGTACAATATATATATATCAAATAATTATAACTAGAGGCTCACATGAGCCTGAATCGCTCACCTGGTCACTGGTTTTATTCATTGTCACCTATAGACCACCCATTCATACTATAAATCAGTTCAGCAGATGTTACATTTTCATTCTTGGATGAGGTACAAACTAAAAATCACAAACTTTGGAAGGGATCACCCAAAGACAATTGTAACCAAGTTTGGTTCCAATTGGCTCAGTAGGTTCAGAGGAGAAGACATTTGAATGCATTTCCCATAGAGTCCCTATGTTAAACTATGTTCCACGCTGGAGGCCATCTTGGATGAGGTAAGAACGTAAAAATCACAAACTTAAAAGGGGACCACCCAAGGACTATTGTGACCAAGTTTGGTTCAATTCAGAGGAGAAGATCTTTGGATGCATTTCCCATAGGGTCCCTATGTTAAACTATGTTCCCTGCTGGCGGCCATCTTGAATGAGGTATGAGCATAAAAATCCCAAACTTTGAAGGAAAACATCTAAAGACTATTGTAACCAAGTTTGGTTCCAAATGGCTCAGTGGGTTCAGAGGAGAAGGCATTTGAATGCATTTCCCATAGGGTCCCTATGTTAAACTGTGATCCACGCTGGCAGCCATCTTGGATGAGGTACAAACGCAAAAATCACAAACTTTAAAGGGGACCACCCAAGGACTATTGTGACAAAATTTGGTCCCCATTGGCTCTGGTTTCAGAGGAGAAGATCTTTGAATGCATTTCCCATAGGGTCCTATGTTAAACTATATTGCCCGCTGGTGGAATCTTGGATGAGATGTGAACCTGCTTGGCATATGTAGAAATTGTAGTTTTGGAAAACCTCAACACTTTTGCAATTCACATTTATCCTTTATCTCAAACAGTTTTTGAAATAAAAGTAAAAACTTTCAAAAATTGTGAAAATTCAAAGCAAAAGCGCAATAACTGCTATGTGGGTTGTCAGATTTTCTTCAAAATTGCAGGACATGTAGATCTTACTATGATGGCCATTTTTTTTTAAACAAACTTCACTTCTATCTTCTATCAATTTCAATATATAAGACCAGAAGTAACGAAAAACTGAAAATTTTACGGAAAAGGGGCAATAACTCCAAGACCGGTAAACGGATATTCTCCAAAATTGCAGGGCAGGTATATCTCATCATGCTGATCATTTTTAATCATGTCAGAATTTTGAAATCTGTAATGGTTTTTGAGTAATTTGCAAAAAACAGCAATTTACCCCTATGTTCTATTTTTAGTAACAGCGGCCATGTTGTTTGGTCTACGGACATAAAAATCACAAACTTGAAAGAGCATACCCTGGTAATGATTCAGGCCAAGTTTGGTTAGTATTGGCCCAGTAGTTTCAGAGGAGAAGATCTTTGAATAAAAGTTAACGGACGGACAGACGGACGGACGACGGACGGACGGACGACGGACGCCGAGTGATGGCAAAAGCTCACATGGCCTTTGGCCAGGTGAGCTAAAAAAGGATAATTCTCCTGTGATAAATAGGCACTGGAACTGGTTTGGTTTTGATATAATGTGTAGTTCCAACAAATAATCTGAGAAACAGTCTTATATGTAATACTAATCTATTTTTAGCAACTGTGACCTTGACCTTGGGGGTATCAACGCTAAAATCTATGGGATTATGTCTATTGTGATAAGTAAGCAAGTGACCAAGTTTGGTTTTGATCAGGTGCAGTATACTCAAGTAATCATTCGGAAACCAAAATTATATTGAAATTTTAGTTTATTTTTAGCAACTGTGACCTTGACCTTGGTGGTACCATTCTGGAAATCCATAGGCTTTTCTACTGGGAGATAAGCAAGCACGTGACAAAGTTTGGTTTTTATCCGATGTAGTATACTCAAGTTATCATCCGGAAGCCAATTTTATTGAAATTTTAGTCTATTTTTAGCAACTGTGACCTTGACCTTGGGGGTACCAACCCGGAAATCAACAAGGCTCTGTCTTTGGTAATAAGCAAGCATGTGACCAGATTTGGTTTTGATCCGATGCAGCATACTCAAGTTATCATCCGGAAACCAAAATTTTATTGAAATTTTAGTCTATTTTTAGCAACTGTGACCTTGACCTTGGGGGTACCAACCCGGAAATTGATAGGGTTCCGTCTTGGGTGATAGGCAAGCACGTGACCAAGTTTGGTTTTGATCCTATGTAGTAACCTCAAGTAATCATCCGGAGAGCAAAATTTTATTGAAATTTTAGTCTATTTTTAGCAACTGTGACCTTGACCTTGGGGGTACCCACCTGGAAATCAATAGGGTTATGTCTTGGGTGATAAGTAAGCATGTGACCAAGTTTGGTTTTGATCCGATGCAGGATACTCAAGTTATCATCCGGAAACCAAAAAGATGGACGTACGTACACACGTACGTACGGACGTACGGATCAGGGTAAACCTTAATGCCCCCGACCGCCTAGCGGCGGGGGCATAAAAAAATTATTTGCTCTTTATCAGTGTTGGAACAAATTGTATTAAAATGTGAAATCCCATATGTACTAATTTTTCTGAAACAATTCCTTGTTATTTTACCAACTTTATATATTTTATATCAGTTGTGGTTTTCAAAATAATGACCTTTGTGTCCTTGCATTATTCAAATAATGAATTTGTCCTTTATCGGTATGAGAGAACCAAGTATAAAAATTATAATTTCTCCTCTAAGGTAACTTCTTTGAACATATCCTATATAAGTCTACTCTCTTTATATATTTCATGTACTATTTATACCTTTGGACACATAATAATTGTAATAGTTTGTCAAATAATTTCACTTTTGACTGTTACTTATTCTAATAAAGGTTTTGCTGTTTATCGGTATGGGAGATCCAAGTATAAAAATGAGGATTTCTCCTCTAAGGTAGCTTCTTTGATAATATCCTTTATTAATCTATTCTCCTTATACATTTCATGTACTATTTATGTCCTTTGGTCACCTAAAAATAGTAATAGTTTGTCAAATAATTTTCTTTTTATCACTTTTGACTTTAACTTAATTCGAATAAAGGTTTCACTGTTTATCGGTATGGGAGAACCAAGTATAAAATGTGGATTTCTCCTCTGTGGTAACTTCTTTGAGTAAAATCGTTATTACTTTTACCCTTTTATATATTTCATGTCTTTTTAATACTAGAATGACCGATTTATACTGATAGTTTCTCAAATAATTTCACTTTTGTGCTTTCATTAGTCAAGAATTGATGAATTTACACTTTGAATATTCATATATACATTTTTGAAAAAAATTCTTGTCCCATGCCTGCCATGATTAAAAAAACACTGTGTCCCATTCCAGTAACAGCTGCAAAAAATACTTGTCCCATTACAGTTTGCACCGGTCCCATGCATCAAGAAATTTTGACCAGTCCCTAATGTCTGCTTATTTCTTATATCTAAAATTCATTTATAAATATTTAAACTTCATTTATGAATATTTATGCTTCATTTATTAATATTAGGAAATAATTCACAAATATTTCTAATTCATTTATTTATATTTATAATTCATTTATTGATATTTAAAATTCAATATAATAATAAATATTCTTTTTCAATGTAGAAATAATAATTAATGAATTGTGAATATTGACAATTGAATTATAGATGTTTGTAAATGAATTGTTTTAAACATTAAGTTTCTATATTAATAAATCATAATTTGGCATGCCATGAACTTACTATTGTGTAGCAATCTCTTAGAGAAGACTATTGTTCCTATGGACCTGTTATTAATTGAATCAATGAATCCGTATGTTTTAGCATCTTTATCCTGATTTCAGATATATATCCAGCCGCCCAATTGCCACTCCATATACACTAAGTTAATTGGAATATCAAAACACCAAAACTTATGTGACATTTCACAAGTGTTAAATAATGCGTTGCACTATCGCTTAGACGTATATTCTTACTGCTTGAAAAGAATAAAACCCTTGTAAAAGGATAATTTTTATAGTTCAAAGTCTTATGCAAGTATGATTTATAGCATGGAAACCCTTTTGAATGTTGAATATTATTCAAGTTAAATTGGTTTCGGTTTCGGCTTATGGTGAAAATGTCTAACACTGGCAAACCAAATATCGAAACACTATAAATACCAATCAAAAGCTTTAAAATGTTCTAACGGGTTCATCCGCCTCTCTTTCTGTGTAAAACGGTGTGCATTGTATTTGTTAGATGGGCACAAAACGAGCGGAATTTAGTGGGGTACCTTCCATTAAATTTTCGGGGTGGCATGTCAGTCTGGATTTTCCGGGATTTATCAAACCCCCAAAAATATAAAAATAATCCCCACGTCGATACCAAAATATTCCTGAATGGGCATCTTCCAATAAAGTTGAAAATTTCCATACACATCTTTATTCCAATAGCTTGAAAAACTACATGAGTGTTTGCAGTAAGTCCTTATTCCAAAACACCAATTATTATTCCCATGCATTCAGTTTTCAGTAAATAGTACACCTTCCAAGCCTGCGGAGTGATTGACCGAATTAAGCACTATTTTTGTGTGTATCAGTTCTAAAGGTCAATTAGTAATCTGGGTCCAGATACTTTGATATTTTTACGAAAGGATATGGAATAAATGAACATGAGACCATGACACATATGTTAATTACAACTGCAATTAATTTTGATGAGCTTTATGGCCATTTCGGAAATTAATTCCTCATCAGCAGCGCTAGAACCCAAACATAGAAAATCCAAAAATTTCCATAAATGCTTATAATGCATAATACCAAACGAAATCCGAATAATCAGTACTAGTAATACAAAATATACAGCCAAGGACAAAACTGCGATGGAGGGATTTAGTGTTCACATAAATTTAGATAATAGTAATAAAGAAAGTGTACACATGAGATATAATCTCATGTACAAGTACAACATATCTAATACAAATAAAGAGCATACATCTCAAGCACGGGGAATTGTTATACCAACTCCACACTGAAATAAAGACAAACTCCTGTATTAGATATTTTACGAAAAGATATGGAGTAAATGAACATGAATACCGCTTAAGTGCACGCTAGGGGCCTTCTTGATCTCGCTTGAGGGGGTGAATATTGTTCACCTCTAGTTGAAGACCCTCAGGCGACATCAAGATGAAGACAGGAATAAAAGCCCTGTCCTTGATAAACTGGAGTTTTCTATGTATCGTGTGCGTTTTTGTCACATGTACATTCACTCCATATCCTTTCATTTTTCCTATGAGACCAAAACACATATATTAATTCCAACTGCAATTAATTTGGGTGAGCTGTATGGCCATTTCGGAAATTAATTCCTCATCAGCAGCACTAGAACCCAAACAAAGGAAATCCATAATTTCAAAAAAAATGTTTAAAATGCATAAAACCAAACGAAATCCGAATAATAAGTAATACCAAATATAGAGCCAAGGACAAATCTGCGATGGAGGAAGTTAAACCTAAGAACTTATAAGTCACTTAAATTTAAATGATTATAAAGAAAGTGTACATATGAGATATAATCTCATGAACAAGTACACCATATCTAATAAAAATAAAGAGCATACATCTCAAACACGGGGAATTGTTTTACCAACTCCACACTGCATTAAAAGACAAACTCCCGTTTTAGATATTTTACGAAAGGATATTGAGTAAATGAACATGAGACCATAACACATATGTTAATATCAACTGCAGTTAATTTTGATGAGCTCTATGGCCATTTCGGAAATTAATTCGGCCTAAGTTTATTTTAGGAGACCTTGTCTTAGATATGCTAACCATATCCCTTACCTAACCCTAACCACAGGACACTATCTCTAGTCTTATTCCTAACTTTAACCCTAACCCATAACCTTAACCCTAACCAAAGCTTACTGTAATAAATGTTAATACAAAAAAAATCACCACTCTGAAGTAATGGGTCCCCTAAAGTGAATCTTCATCAGCAGCACTAAAACCCAAATATTAAATCCCCAAAAAAATTTTAAAATGCTAATAATGCATAAAACCAAACGAAATCTGAATAATCGGTGATACCAAATATAAAGCCATGAACAAAACTGCGATGGAAGAACTTGGAATTCACATAAATTGAGGTACATTTGTAATAGTAATAAAGAAAGTGTACACATGAGATATCATCTCATGTACAAGTACACCATATCTAATAAAAATAAAGAGGCTACATCTCAAACACGGGGAATTGTTTTACCAACTCTACACTGCATTAAAAGACAAACTCCTGTCTTAAATAAGTTACGAAAGGATATGGAGTAAAGGAACACGAGACCATGACACATATGTGAATTCCGACTGCAATTAAATTTGATGAGCTTTATGGCGATTTCGGAAATTAATTCCTCATCAGTAGCACAAGAACCCAATCATAGCAAATAAAAAAAATATTTTACGAAACGATATGGAGTAAAGGAACATGAGACCATAACACATATGTTAATTCCAACTGCAATTAATTTTGATGAACTGTGTGGCCATTTCAGAAATTACTTCCTCATCAGCAGCAGAAGAACCCAAACATAGCAAATCCAAGAAAAAAATCAACGAAATGCTTACATGTATAATGCATAAAAAAAACGAAATCCGAATAATCAGTAATACCAAATATATAGCCAGGGACAAAACTGCGATTGAGGGAGTTAAACCTTAGAACTCACATAAATTTAGATAATAGTAATAAAGAAAGTGTACATATGAGATATGATTTCATATACAAGTACACCATATCTATGAAAATATTTATAAGTACAGTAAATCCAAAATCACGGCAATTCACAGCAACACGAATTGAGACAGTATGAACAAACACAAATGAACATAACCGCCAAAAAACTAAAGCACTAGCAGTTTGAACCCCTATAAAAACTTAGGTATCACCAGGTGCTCCGGAAGGGTAAGCATAAAGATAAAGAGCATACATCTCAAACACGGGGAACTGTTTTACTGCATTAAAAGACAAACTACTGTACTTATAAATATTTTACGAAAGGATATGGAGTAAATGAACATGAGACCATAAAACATATGTTAATTCCAACTGCAATTAATATTCTTTACAGAATTAATAATACAATTTGCTATTAACGATATGCAAGAAATTGCATAAACGTGCACTATTCGTATTAATGAAGCAAATAACCATCTTGAGGAAACTTCATTTCAGCATACTTTTTATAAATAACATAATACCGAAGTTGCTGTTAATTTGGATTCTGCATATGCTCATTTCGACAACTAATGTCTCTTCAGTGCAGATAAAATCAAAATGTTGGAAACCAATATACCGAAATATGTGTTAAGACTGATAGCAAACAAATTAAAACAGCCAAAATCAGTTAAGGACAGAGCTATGGAAGAGGGAGATACTCCTTAGTTTTGAACAAATTTTTGTTAAATTTAGATTTTGCAAATTTCCAGATATAATCGGTTTTCGGGCCAGTACCGAAGTACTGCCTACTTTGTTGGTGAAAATGTTTGGGGACTTACAGTCCACAAGCAGAGGCATCGGCCCAGTGGTAATAAATAATACCGAAATTGCTGAGTATATGAGAACGTCATGAAGACGTTTTCTTGGTAAAAACATGAAATCTAAACCGAAATTATACATTGATCAACACATGGCGATCTATCTATATATCATACAGAGGAGACCAAAGAAACAAGGTTTATCTCCATGTACCAAGTTAGTTTTGCATGATTCAAAGTGAAGATAATTTTTTTTATTATTATATAAATAGCCTCTTTTGATATTCAACCATATGTAACTAATTGGCACAGGGAGGTAGCCGACCGATGTTTCTTATTATAAACATGAGTATTAGATATGGAGCTTAAAAACAATGGACAGGATCATATACATTGTATGTGTGTGAGACATAAAATGCTGCAAAAGGATAACTAAAGATAAATAATATATTACAGGTGTTCTTGGCAATACATCGTGTAGTGGTGGTGACTGTATTGAAAATGCTGCATGCAAAACCAACGAGAACAATCAGAAGGTTTGCATTTGCAGTCCTGGATTTACGTTGTCCGACAACAAGAAGACATGTGAGTGTAGAAATGCATTTTTACATTTTTGAATGGTCATGCTCGTTGAATAGCACACTTGCCTGTATTTAAAAGTTCTCATTACCCCTGTTTCTAAGCCTCGTATAAATAATTGTCATAACGTATATTGTTTAAATATTTCAACAATGCGCGATAAAAATGTATTGAATTAATAAACAATGCATTGATTTGGTATTTTATGTACCTGTAAGGAGGAACAATATTTGAAAAAATTGAAAACCAAAACACGTTTAAGATATTAACAATAACATCACATCTGATATTTCCAAATCGTAATGCTGGGGAGATTGGGTAATGTTTAGTTTTTTGTGTGTTTATAACTGTAAAATACCTCTGATTTGGACATACATTTTAACCAATTGGATTTCAAAAATATTCAATACCAATTTTGGAAAAGTTAGTGTAAGTCTCAAAGACCACTTATATTTTGCAAATCTGCCAAATAATTATATCCTTTTTTTTATTAAAAATATTGACTATCAATAATTCGATTAAAAAATTCTGAAGCTTATCGCAAATATACATACTACTGTATATGCAACAATCCTGCATAAAGAATTAATCTCTTGATTTAAAAATGACCACGTGACATTGTAACGGGGGATTTTGACAAAATCGAAATCTTGTTTGTCGACTTTTCTTTAAATATAAATTGCTACCATCCAAAAAAAAAAAAAAAAAAAATGCGAAGTAAAAGCACGATAATTTGAAGGAAACTGCATATCAATTTGTATATAAATAGTATTTCCTTATTCTATTGATTTTATACAAATACAAACCTTTGTTAAATGCATAATATTAATTAGTTTTACGTCTTTATTTATTTTTGTTTGAAACACATAGAACATATCGTTATAATGAACGTTGGTTGTCGTTCATGCAACTAACATATCTGTGACGTTGTGAAACTCCTAGTAACGTTAGATTTGAATTAATATTCCCGCAAGGGTGAAACCGGTAGGAATGTTATGAGGAACTTGTTTTTTATTTTGTGTAATTTATACTGTGGAATATTTCATAAAGACTATAATGCATTGTCTACTTGTTCTTTTCCTATATTCATACTTGTGTTGACTCTTTTAACATATATATGTCATTGTCCAAAGGAACAATTAACTTGTATCCGAAAAGACACGTAGCGCTTAGTTTGAAACGGGAAGGTTCAAATAAATATTTTGAAATTTCACATTTCAAAATCAAAACGTTTGATAAAACAACTGTAATTACTTTCTCAATTTGTATTTTTTTTTATTACATCAGTACAATCTACATTTTTAATAATAATCCCTTATTTAAAGATATAGAATAACACTGGCAGATACAGTCTTGGGGGGGGGGGGTTTCAAATGCAGTCCCAGTCGATCTTTTGTTGAGTTTTGCCAAAATTCTAGATTTATGAATTCCCCTTTCCTCATTATTGCTTTGGTATTCGTTTGCTGATGTATTCTGCAACCTCAGAAATCCCCCATCTGGACCTGCTAATACATTATATATAACATCCTGGAAATTACAACTTCATTTGTAATTGTCACATGATTGTCATCGTAGATTTTAAGATTTTAAAAGGAGTAGATAAAAGCCAGTCCTTGATTGCGTCCATCGTGTCACGTCCCGACCTCGAAGCAGGGGATGATAGGTGGAGGGAAGGGAGGTATCTTGATGAAAATAAATATGCATAAAAAATACATAAAGTTTTTCTGTTTATCTTCATGATATACTGGTAAAATTATTTTGTGCTCACAGATCTTCTTAATATTTGACTTATATAATGATAGAGTTGGAAAGCTTTTTTTCGAATCTTTTATTTTCCATTATTTATATTTTTGAATTCAACGAGTTGTTGTACTCATTTTTAGCTTATTTTTTTCCTTTTCCGAAAATGTTTGTCCTCTTTTCCGAAAAATAAAAATCAGCACTTTTCCAAGAAAAATATTAAATCTACCTCCATCATATGCCAGATAAAAAACTTGATACATCTTGTTTACCATATATAAGTTAGCGAAAGCAGGATTCTAATCAAAAACATGTATGGAACATGATCACAAGATAAATTGTATAGCATCAGGTATAGCGCCTAGCACTGCAGGGGGAAGGGAAGTATGCACGTTTCATTGTCCTGTGCATTTGCGATTATAGCTGATAGCTTTGTTGTCTTTCAGTGCATTTGCGATTATAGCTGATAACTTTGTCGTCTCCCGCATATAGGCAAGAAAAGACTGACCTAGTCAGTTACTTCAAAAAGAAAATACAACAAGAAACACCTATAATGACTGTAAAATTTCAAGAGCATGCCAAGCTTCAACGGAGAACAAAACAAAACATACACGTTAGCAACGATAGGAGCTCGGGACAGCTGGACTTGGCAACGACACTTCAAAAGCTAGCGCTATTGATCAACTAATTTTAGGGGACACAAACCTTCTTTTTATCTGTGTAATCGGTAAACACACAAATAAAACCCAAATGCAGGTAGATTACTAAGTACAAGACCACTATATTAAACAAAAAGGGAATGAAACAAAGCATAATTGTGAATGTTTACCTATCAAATAATTTTTCGGAAAAGGGATGTCAAGTTTTTCGGAAACGTCCATTCAAGAATTTTAATTTTGTGTTATCGGAAATGTCCTACGCCCGTTTATGGCACGCGATAGTAACAAAAATGCGGTATACCTAGTATTTCGAACGAAAACTAGGGGTTTTCGTGCGAAATACTAGGTATGCCGCACGTTAACTAGGGGTTTCCGATCGGTATA
>MJUU01013649.1:0-13643 GCA_002080025.1 Modiolus philippinarum | reverse complement strand
CTATTTCGTATTTACGTTCTGTCAGTTTGTCTTTACTTTATGTCATTTGAAATTTACCTTTTATGGTTTTATATTTACTTTATGTCGTTTTATATTTACGTTGTGTGGTTTAGTCTTTACGTTATGTGGTTTAGTCTTTACGTTATGTGGTTTTGTCTTTATGTGCAGTGATTTTTTAAATATGTGATGTCGTTTCATCTTTACGTTGTGTCGATAATCTTTACGTTCACTTTTCATTTTGTTTTCTTTACTTGCAGTGAGTTATTCTTTACTTGTGGCCATTTCTTCTTTACGTGTGGTCATTTCTTCATTACGTGCAGTGATTTCATCTTGACGTTATGAGGTCGGGACCCGGAACATTTAAATTGAAAATAATTGACCAGCACCGTATTCTTACGTTAACCACGGTTAAACACGATTAAAAAATAGATACATTTTCATGGCTTATGCTCGATAAAAGTTAACTGTAGAGACTGAGACATGTAGCAGACATTAAGAGAAATATAAATTTCAAATTATATTTGATGAAGAGGCCGATAGGCCCCTCCCACCAAACGAGATGTTAGAAAATATTGTCTGTTTCTTTCATTTGCTTCAGAATTTCAACTGTTACTTTCCCGACTTATAAAAAAGAGATATGAAGAGATGCAATATTTAAGCTTTAAATGAAAAAAAAATGATCTAATCCACATAAGTGCCATATCTGTTCCCAAAACGCTTCAAAAAAGTAAAAAAAACTTGCCCCTTCTACAAAACACACCGGCCGATCCAGCTTGGGATTCCAATAGGGTTCTAGGCAAAGCTCCTTTCCCGATCGATTTTTTGCCAGTTTTTATCCATTTTTAGCAGGCATGAAATTTGATTTTTTACACAAAAAGGGAGGAGCGTTCAACCTTGAACCCCCGATCCGACTCGCAAAATATTGACGAAAATCTGATAGGATGGTGGTTTTATTGTATATTATGAATTATAAATGTGGTTTGATTATGGAATCATTTTAGAACTTGATTGCATCCACGATTCACAGGCAGAACTGGTCCCACTACAGATGATTTGGTGGCCGGGTCCGATTGAGACGTATTAGATACAGTACAAGGGTGACAATAGATACTGTACTAGGTAACAAAACAAGGTCCGAGGACTTGACCTTGTTAAGAGTGTCGAAAAAAACTCTTCGAGCATACCTGAAGCCTAGGGATCCATGTCCGTTTGCTGTCGGCGCACTAACTTTGGTCAGGATCCCAGGCTAGTTATAGTTCATAACGATCAGTTTTGTTGGCCTTTTTTAACAACATTTATCATTGATATAAATCTATTTAAACTAATGTCAAATGTAAACAATTTAATTACCATATCACATGGTCTAGAATCATTTTTCGTGCACCCCCACTTCCACACCCCTAGTATGCTGAGTTCTCGGCGAACGGTAGTTTCGCTTATAATTGGCTTAGTCCGGTTGAATAATGTTTCAATCGGTTGAGAAAAATGAAACATCTAAATTTTAAGTAACATTTGATAATGTTTCGTCCAGTTTGAGAGTAATATTTAGTCTCGATTTTTATACGACCGCAAAACATTTTGAGGTCGTATATTGGTATGATACTAGAGGCGTCGGGGGCGGCGTCGTCGTCGTCGGCGTCTGTAGACACTTCGTTTTCGTGCGATAACTTAAGTCCTGGTTGATTAAGAATTCTGAAATTTTAACGCAATGTTCCTTGGCACATAAGGAAAGCTTGGTTGGTTTTGGGTATACTGGCCCCGTTCGTTTTTAAGAAAAGGTCCAAAAAGGTCCAAATTGGGTGTTTTCATATATTGGGCTGTAGAATACTTATTGTTTATCGGATTTTGATGGGGTTTATTCAGTGTACTCCAGAGGAATTTTCCAATCTGTGGTATGCCGACGGATTTCACGTCGCATTTACCGTTTATGAAATAAATAGGGCTCAAAGGGGGCGAATCTAAAAAATTAAAGTTTTGTTTTTGTTTTTTTAGTCCGATTTTAATGCATTTTTTTTGCAATTGATTCCTGATGAAAAATTAACATAGCGCTGCACCATCAGAGTTTTGATAACTTGTGTTCTGTCCCAGCTATGAGGGGCCAAATGGGGCCAAAGTTGGAAACATGCAGATTACCCCAAATTTCTATTTTTCATCTTATTTCAATGGGATCTTTTTCTTTGGATTCTTCTCATTGTAAGATATCAGTAGCATGCCAGCGAATTCGGCGTAGCTTTCACCGTTTCCGAGCCAAAATTACAATTTTTAGAAATATGTGAAATCTGTATTTTTCATCAGATTTGATATTTTGTTTTTTGATTGCTCTCATTGTAAGTTTTCAGTAGTATGCCAACGGATGTCGCCTAGCTCTTACCGTTTCCGAACTTATGGGTGAAAGGGGCCAAAATTGCTATTTTAGAAATATGTGAAATCTCTATTTTTCATCAGATTTTGATGAAATTTTTTCTTTGGATTTCTCTCATTGTAAGCTTTCAGTCATATGTCAACCGATTTTGTGTTGCTATAAAAGATCAAAGGGGCCAAAACTGCAATTTTTGGGAATATGAGAAATAATTATATTTCATCAGATTTTGATGGGATTTTTTCTTTTGATTTCTCTCATTGTGAGCTTTTTTCATTGTATTCAATATAGATTTTGCGTAGCTCTTAGTTTCTAAGCTATAAGGGGTCAAAGGTTCCAAATTGCAATATTTAAAAATATGTGAAATCTTTATTTTTCGTTGGATTTCAATGCATTTATTTTTTTCTTTTCAAAGCCTTATTTGGTAGTCAGCAGAGTTTGCTTAGCACTTACACTTTCCGATCGATAAGGGATTAAAAGGGGTAATTTTTATTTTCACTGGTTTATGTCCAGTTAATTAATGAGTCAGTGTCCTTATTGTGTCATGCAAATTACTGTGTCCACATTCATTTTAATTACCCCCCCCCNCCCCCCCCCCCCCCCCCCCCGCTTAGCGAAAGCGGGGGGATTATGTAATGCAGTCCGTCCGTTTGTACGTACGTACTTTAGTGCGTTTGTAATGCTCCCCGATAGCTCTAGAACTATAAGAGATACAAATTTGAAACTTGGCACCATACTAGAGTATGATCTGAAGTAGCGCACTGTGGATTCGGAATTAATATCAAACGTCCTAGGGGCAAATTACGGACAAAAACGAATTTTCGCGATATCCAATAATTAAAGAAATCTCTAAGACCATTTGGGCTAGAAAGATGAAACTCAGGAATCGACTCACATGTTAGAGGGCCTGGACAGCGTAAATGGAGACCGGGAGAAGGGGGGCGGGAGAAAGGAGAAAGGGGGCGGGAGAAAGGAGAAAGGAGGCGGGAGAAAGGAGAGAAGGCGCGGGAGAAAGGAGATAAAAAACGCTCGGGGGACTATATTTATACATATTTCTTTTGACAAAAAAGGGAAAAAACAGTTTTAGTGGATATGACATTATTACCATTTAATGTAGTCAATGTAGATGGTCGATGACAATGTAGTCTGCTATTGTTAAAACGGATATATATTCGTCGGTTTTCCGTCAGTTGTTATTTTTTTACACGTTCATATCTATTTCCGGTAAGCGGGTATTTCGAAAACTTTTTTTAACAAGGCAAAGAGCATGGACACAGAAGATGGGTCTACCAAAACTATTTGTGCGGGAGTGCACGTATTTGCACAAAAAGAGCAAAAAGCTGTAGAGAACAACATGTATACGACAGTAGATGAAACACTAGACTTATCTACTGTCGTAAGAGAAATGAAAGTAAACAACATGAATAAGGTGTGCCAAATTTGGCATCTCTAACTTCGATGTAGAGTTAACCCTGTTTGAGAAAAAGGAGAGAAGAATGGTTGTTATTAATAACAGCATGGCATGGCGGCATGCTGTTAAATTATTAATGAAAGACGAAGCAGAGCTGCATGGTAATTAAATTAAAAATTAACACCTTGACAGCAATGCCCATCACCCCATGTACCACCTTCGGTCCTGATATTAAATCTGGTGCTTATTATTTTTAAAGGAACTGCACACAAGACCATAAAACATATGTTAAAACTAACTTTATAATTCTTAATTTCATTTTAAGGAGGTGCCACTGTTGGTGGACTGCTATCATAACAGATATAAGCCAAGGGTGCGCTTGGTTGGGCAGTTCTGAACATGTTCTTTCAGTTCCAGTTCCAGCGACCAATCGAACGAAAAGGAACACACAAGAATAATTTTGTCAAAACTATTTATATTTTTTAAATTTTACTTGCCTATTTATCATTAATTTTTTGTTTTTTGGTGTCATAAATTGAATAATATAACCTTTAAAGACAGTTTATGAAAAAAATTACAACACCAGTTGTTCATCAATAATTTCTCGAAAGACAACTTTTGTCAATTCAAAGGCGATTTGGGTATAAATTCAATGCTCAAACCTCTGAAAATAATTTGTCTGTCATCAATATGTTGTTCGCTTGTATCATTTGCAAAATTCCAGCACATTTTTCCTGCAAAAACTGTTAAAATCGTTTATTGTTTCTCAAAATATTCTTTTGGTCGCCATATTGAATTCTGTCTGCACCACCTTTTTTTCTGCGCAGATGGAACCTGTTCCGAATATTGTTCCATTCTGTTTGATTGTCAGTTCTGGGTGTTCCATTAGTTCAGAACACTCCGAGGGCCGAACCTTCCAACCGAGCGCCACCCAATATTAGCATGGCACGGGATGACATTCAACTCTTATCGTTAGCTTTATATATTTCAAATGAAGTATTTAATATAACTAGTTATTTGGATTTTGTTTTATTTTATACACTTTTCCTATATTTTGGATTCTAATGTTTTTTCCGAGATTGTCCAAACGGCTGTATTACTCGATTTTATTGATCAGGTTGGGCGGGACGACCTTTAAACAGTACTCACAATACTAAGTCTATGGAAAGTACCGCCCTAGATCAGACACGCCATACCGGATCAATAAATTTGAGTAATATACATGATACAGCCCATCATATTCAAAATGAATTTATTGACATGTAAACTCGACTGATTCACTAATAGAGTGAAGGCAGAGTTTACACATCAATACATTCCGCATAACTAATTTTTATTACTTATACATACTGAAGAATGACGGCCACTGGTCAGAGGACACCCGTGGCTGCGCTCCGCGAGTGTCCTCGCTAAATGGTCATCACGATTAACATAGAAAGTAATGGGAAATATTGAGGTACCTATAATAAATCTCTATTATTGAATTTGCTATTAATTTCAAATCGTATTAAGTGTTACAGTCATATTCTATATACATTTAACTTTCTGGCGATATAAAAATTTTGGAAAAATTTTTTTTCCTTCTGGTGTCTCCGATTTTTCAAAGTTCAAGTTCAAAATTGACCAGTTTTGTAGTAGTAACTAACCAAAAATCATGAAAAAGGCAAAGGGGTAGTCTTCTTTAAAAAATCATAACTCTTTAAATATCAAATTCACGCCCTATTAAGTGTTAGTATGAAATTCGTCTTTAAATGACGCGTATTTTGATATTAAAAAATATTTTTTCAGTTAAGGATTTTTGGTGTCTCCGATTGTTTGAAAAAGACACTTTTGTTGTATTCAAACTGGATTTGTAATGTGTCATAGAGAAATCAAGGATGTCATGGGTAAATCGACGAATGTATGAAATACATGTATGAAGAAAAAGATAAATCTACATTCCAGCTAGATTTCGCTTCATTTGTTAAATGTATAATTTTCATATAAATATTTAAGTTTCAAAAATATTTTCATAATTTTAATAAAGATGCTGTACGTTTTGTTAACAAATGTGCATAATTTTTTATGTTTTTTTTTATCAACAATACAGTAATATGCAGAATATTGTTTTTAAAATTCAGATGATTTTGTAACTAAAAAGAATTATATACTAGTAAACAAAAAAGCAAACAAACAAAGCAAAAAAACTTTAACGAGTTTTTTTTCGTGAATTATTTTTTCTTTAATGAATTAAATAATAATTTAAAAACAGTCATTTAATTTCTCTGCAATGAATTAAATAATTATATCATAAAATTATGACATTTGAAATTAAAATAAAAATTGATGTTTGATTATACAACAGAAAGTTTTCTCACATATGTACTAATATTTACTTTTGCCACAGTTCGTGCTGTGACATTGTGTTATCTCATATTTGTCTTTAATGAAGTTACATTAATATACATGATTTAGCCACTGGTCTGATAAGAATTTCGTTTTTCTTACTCTATAAGGTGATGTAAAAAAAGGGGGAGCTTTGTGGTCGAAGTTTAATATCATTTTTACGATTAAGTAATCTGACTTTTTTAAAACTTATCAGCCTTACATTGGACATTTACTTGAGTTTTCGGGTTGATGGAAAGTATGTGTTGTTTACTTTCTTTAATGCTCTATATACCTTAGTTCGATTATTTAAAAAAAGTAACAAACAGCATTCGAAGAGTACAAATTCTACATGCATTTGTGCAGTTTGTATAGCTTCCAACTGTATAGGCATGCATAAGTGGCTGTCAACATTACATACAGTAGGACATGTCATTTGTACCTGTTAGCGATAATCTTCATATAGTCAAGATCTAATTAATGTCATCGTTTCTGTCTATTTTCTTGCATATGCATATCTGGAGATACAAAATGACAATTTTAAAATCATTAGATGCTGCCAATATCTACAGGCAGTAAAGGATGTCAGTTGTACAGGTTTACTGAGGAATACCAACAGTAAATATAGGCAGTTTGGGCTTAAAATCGTTCAGGAACTAAGTGGGCTTAAAATCGTTCAGGAACTTAGTTCTGCTAATTGAAGTAATTGAAGATCTTTGGGCTGTCGATTGATCTGCTTGCATATCTACTGTCAATTTCCAATCCATTTTGTTGTCCATGTATATCTTCGTAACCTTGCAACATAGTGCCAAATAAACAGGCAAGTAGGGGATGCCAATCATTGTAAGGTGAGAAGGGGCGAATGCTCAAAGTATGTATGAGCTGTACAAGAAGATCCCGGTAGGACTCACTTCCAGTTGTAACTTACTGTCAGTTGTCCTCATCGGTGCTGGTTGACGTCTAAAAATCGATAAATGATCTGTATGCAGTCAAGAAGAAATTTCACATTTTATTTAAGCTTGCCAATTTTTTTCAGGGTATAAGTGAGGGTCAATTTTTCAATATGTGGTCGTAAAGTTACTACATTATGAAACGCAGCTTAACAAGCTCGATTTCAATATGATTAGAGGAATGCTGGAAAAGTTTCTAAATGTCCAATTGTGCCTTTATTCAAGAAAAACGGTTCACTGTCTTGTATGAATAGGAATGAATTTCAAAATGAACACCGAAGCAACAATAACAAAATAATAAATCCAGGATACCTGGCAATATGAAGATCACAAAGAGATCAACTTAAATAAGAAGGACAAAACAACACAACATACTGCAAACAACACAAAAATGAAAATGTAAGGGGATTTATGCACTCCGGTTAATTTGATTTAAACTTGATTTTATATTTGCAATGTCATCAGTGTGTCAATTCAGTAATAACCCAGGATGTCTATATTCTTTGTGAGATATAGACACACCGAAACTACCACAAAACTTTTTGAGTGACAATAGATAACAGTTTGGCTAACCAGCTTTTGAGATAGTTATTTTGCTCTGTTGACGAAATCTCTGTATACATTGCATGCTCTACAGTAACGTATAAGCTGTGAAATGTAGACTATACATATGATTGAGTTGTAGGTATATAACTACTCAAAGTTAGAAATTTCACAAATGAAAGTCAGAACACTGGTCTATCTGAACAAAAATGCCGACAGTTTAAGAAAACTAAATTATTATCGTTACAATGTTTAGATAATAATAAATAGTAAATCGCAAAACACAACCATAGCACATGTTTGCCAGTCAGTTTATTTCAAATAGACCGACGTCTCGCTCATATACGTTTATCCTGAACCTATCACTTAAAAATATCATACAATATGAGCCTATAATATAAGCAGATTATATTAAAACATAACAAAACATCGAGGTTTCTGCAGATGACGTTTTGTTTTCAGTGCTGATCGTACTAACACATACATAGATCAAAGAACCGAAATAATGTAAAGACTGATAGAAACCAAAATCAAAATATCTAATCAAAAGATCTAAATAGAAAAGCCAAAAAAGTCAGAGCAATGAAGGAGGTAGATTTTCCAAATAAAATCAGCCGGCATGACGTATTAATATATCAGGTCTTTTACACTTACTATCAAACAAATGTTGTTTTTTATTTACCAAAAACTCGTTTCAAAACCAGTTTTCGTTTCCTCCTTATACTTTAATTTATAAATTTATTACATGTATTGTCTTTGTTTTTACTTCAAAAATCGATGAAATTTAATTTTTTATATCGCCATTAATTTTTTTCTTCGTTTGTCAATACATAGACTATAATACATGTGGCCAGTCTAAAATCTCTGCGCTTATTTTATCTAAATACATATATCATCTAAACCTTATCGAACGAGTTTTTTTCTGACAGAGGCAATCAATTAACATTAATTAATGCATCATGTCATGTTATCTCCTGTCTTCGTCTGGTTGCTGATAAGATAAAGATTATCGGGAAGCAGTTCTAACAGTAAAATTTTTCGCGTTTGGGTTATCTCGCATGGATTTGGCCACCATTCTTGCAAATGATTCAAAATCCCTGCAAATAAAATGCAACTTAACTATTTGCATAAAAAATCGTCTACTTTAAAGCGTTCGCATTCATGCCCATGACGTCAGAAATGAGAGTTTATCGATGTGTAAACTTTTATAGTCGAGTATAGGCAAATGAAAATGTCAGATTTGGTCATATGAAAACAATATTGGAATTATTAAAGTTACTTAACATGCGTGTTATGGTCTCGTTTTCATTCACTGCATAATATCAACATCTTTTGCTATATAAAGTTTTTTTTTTATATTTTTGATTTCAGTCTAAAACAATTGGTTTTATTATCACCTAAATTGCGTGTCGCCTTCAAGAATGTGGTCAACAAGATAGATGAAAAATACGAAGGATATGGAGTAAATGTACATGAGACAACATCACGATAAATACAAGGAAAATCCAATTTAGCAAAAGAACACAGCTTTTATTGTTGTTCAGCATGAGGCCTTCAATAATGAGCAAACACTCACAACCCACAGTAAGTTCAAGATGGCCGCTAGCGTCGACTTGAGCGGTACTCATTGGTAAATGCCATTCAATTCAACAACCATGACATTTTACACTCATGGCTGTGGGATTGTCAACAAACATCAATAAAATCTGGCAAAGCAATCTTACAACCATTGTCATCGTTTGGCCGACAAAAGGGCCAATAGAAAATAACAACATATAAACGACCACAGAGCGCTCATGAGTCAGTTGTAAGAAAACTTTGCAATGTAAATTCAGTAGATGAGGACATTGATTTAGCAGATGGACAGAACCTAATCAATTCAATCTTTAAAAATTCCAAAATATGAACATTTAGATAGTGTATAAAATGAGAAATTCTTTCATCTCAAGAACGGGAATCGTTTTACAGACTCCACACTTCACGAGAGACAAACTCCAAAATACATGAAAAGTACGAAGGATATGGAGTAAATGTACATGAGACAAAATCACAATAAATGCAGGAAAAATCCAATCGAACAAAAGAACAACGCTTCAATTGTTGTTCAGCATCTTGAAGTCACCACTAACACCCCACAGTAAGTTCAAGATGACCCCTATCGTCGACTTGAGCGGAATTCATTGTTAAATACCGATCAATGCTATCTACAACCATGCCATTTTACGCTCATGGCTGCAGGATTGTCAACAAACATTGAAACTGGCACACTTCCATTAAATTTATATAACAACAATATTCCAACCCCTGTTCCCAGTTAGATCTGTCTATGCCAATTGCTGAAACTGAACAAATAAGTGACACAAGTACTCTTGAATTCGAATTTATATATGTTGTAAATGACATTGTTGTACTAATGCACGAAGGCAAACTGTGTATTGGTGAAATTCTTGAAGATGTTAATCTGTCTGACTCTACTGAAACACAATATTACAAAGTTCGTTTATACATGGAACAGGATGGGCTCGAATTCCACGAGGATATAGATATTGACATACCAGTTTCTTCAATAATTGAAACAGCCACCGATATTTCAAAACAGGATAAACTCTATATTTTAAATGAGGATGTTTACAGTCGATACAAATGTAGAGTTCAAGTTGAAACGATGACGCCAGATGAAGAAATTGCAGAAACTCTCTGAAATCAATAACTTTGAAGTGAGAACTAGAAGCGGTCGAAAGAGATCAACCCCGAAATACTTAAGAGACTTTTACTAAGTAAATTTGACTGCGTCAAAAATTAACTTCACTGAAAATAATATTTAAATAACAAATATTTAAATAAAAAATGTACACATTAAAATCTAAAAGTGGGAACTATCAGAAAAAAAAACAAGCAAACGGGTATTCTAAAATGCCTTCTGACCTATAAAAGCCTTTTATTGTGCATAAAAGTAGTAAAACATAACCATTTTACCAAGATATTTGTACTCAAACGTACCATTTTCAGTATATGCTTAGAAATCTGTTTGAAATTACTCAAATACAGTAATGATAGGTCTGATTATTTAGCTTCTTTTAGAGAAAATTAGACACATTCGCCAAATTTCCGAAGTTACACAATATGCACTAAATGGCCATACTCCTTCTCCTGGATATTGACCATAGAAGTAGTACAGTGTAGTTGGTTCTGATATTTTATATGATAAAATATTTTTTTTATGAAATGTCAAATCAGTCCAGTAAATATTTCAAATTCTAAAAAGTGAATGACAGTAAACACCCACAATGACCAACACCACCAACAAAACACCACCCACCAAGCTAAACCTGCCAAAACAAACACATAGTTAAGACAAAAGACAGACATTTATAACTATAGGAACTCAGGATAGCCGGACTTGGTACCGGCACCAGCAAAACCCAGTGGTAGAGTTAAACCGGTTTATGGGTACCCAAACCTCCCCTTTTATCTTTCCCGTTTCCTTATAATGTAGAAACAAACTAATAAAGACCAAAACAGATAGACATTTAACTAGTTGACCAATCGAACTCAAAGTCACGATATGAGATCATATGATGTACATTTGATATATATACTAAGTAAGAGTTACACAATTTTGCTGTTTTATATCAGGTCTTTGCTTGGCAATGGATGACAGTAGTTGTATATATTAGTACTGTGAACTTAATTCCGCTCAATCTATTGTTAAGGGAAATCTTAAACTTGTTATGGCATTAGATATGATGGCTTTCAAGATGAAGTACAATAACAGAGTCGTTCCGTTTTGGTCGGATTTTGTACGTTTAAATTTTAGCCCATTACCAATTTCATATCTTTCTTTGCTATAATAAATGGTCATAATCGACATTATCGATGTTGGAGTACTTGAAGTACTTGAATTTAGTTTGTATCCAATTACCTTTGAAACATTACAAAGTTGTGTTTATCCTGAATCAGATTTTATCATATGGTATATGAATTTTTAACACTAGCGCAACTTTGACTCTTTATATGATCAAAGCAGCTTAATAAAGTCTTGTTTTTGTAATTAATGGTAATAAGGAAGTTGGCTCTGCCTGTTTTTGAGATTGTTGACCCCCCATTTTCTATTCACCATTCGATTCTATCAAAATAACCACTTATGAAATTTTTAGAAAAAGTTAATTACTCCTTCCTCTCTTTCAGGATGTTAAAAGTCATATAAAATGTCAATGCAAAGTCTATGGAAAATCTAGAGAAACTACGTTCCCGCCATTTTTTCAATCTCGTTTACCTCAAAAATAAGCACGGTGACATATCAATATTTTTTTCTTATTTTGTTCCTAGACCAATATCCTTTGAAATAATAATAGAGTCAAAAAAAGTTAATTACTATAAAATAGACGAGCCAGCTTATATATAGATTACACCACAAGATCCCGTTCATTACCATATTTTATCCACTAGAGATAGTTAAATTTTAAAATTTTAATTGCGAGGCTTGCCGAGCATTTTAAAATTTTTAAATTTACTATCGAGAGTGGATAAAATATGGTAATAAACGGGATAAAGTGGTGTAATCTTTTCTCTAATGGTCAATGATAAACACCGAGAATTGCATTCCGAATAGATTCGACGGGAAATATATATAGCACGGGGCTTTATTCAACATACGTTGAATAAAGAAAATTTATCTAACGGGTCAAAACCGGTTTAAACTTGACATATCATTAGAGAAAAAATATTAATAAATGAAACCATATAACACAATAAAACTTCACTTATTATAGGAGTGCTATTATTTGGGCCCGGAGAAGGGAGATGCCGAGGGGCGGGAGAAAGGAGATGAAGGGCGGGAGAAGGGAGATGGAGGGTTGGAGAAGGGAGATGGGGGCGGGAGAAAGGAGATAATACACGGGAGACGGGAGAAAGGTACCCCCTGTCCAGGCCCTCATGTTATGTAGCAACTTCACAGAGGGTGTCGTAATTTTGGTATGACCCCTCAGGGCATACCTCTTGGCGGTCCAAAAAACTAAAAAATCGATTCAGCTGGAACTCTTCTTACACCTTAAATCGTAGAAACCTTGTAATAAGGGTATAAGTAACACTATAAAAGTTGTCTATGCCGAAGATTTCGGAACTTTGAAATTTGCCCTCAGGTCGAAAAATGAGCGAAATTGTATTTCGAGATATCCAGTAATAAACGAAATCTTCTGCAGTATTCATGTTTGGAAGCTGAAACTTTGTATGCAAGTTCCACTGATGATAGCGGACTTTTGGTATGACCCCTGGGGGCATGCCTCTAAGGGGCCAAAA
Source organism: Modiolus philippinarum (assembly GCA_002080025.1). NCBI lineage: Eukaryota > Metazoa > Mollusca > Bivalvia > Mytilida > Modiolidae > Modiolus > Modiolus philippinarum. Next base: position 718 of record MJUU01013649.1, on the reverse strand, counting down.
ATGTAAAACAATCAGTCCTCATCAGAACGACTGGAACTCTATGTATAATTTTGATTTTGAGGTTTATATTTTCATTAGGAATTATTGGAATTACAGTAAAAATGATGATTTTCAACAAAAATCTTTGATTCTAATTTTGGTAAATTTTCTGAAATTCTCAGAAACCTCAGTGTAGTTTTTGAAATTCTACCTAACAACCATATATTATTGGTGTTTTACAGTAACAATGATTGTTTCAACATTTAGTTTCAAAAACACTTGTCTTTTTCTTTTTTTACAAGTGGGGTGGGTCCAAAAAGGGGTAGTGGGGGATCGCAATCTTTGATTTGCTATTTTTCATTTACAGTTGTTCAAACTTCAGTGGTCGACATGCTGCGGTCGTATCATGCTGCACTCGGCGTAGCCCTTTATTTACCTTTACCAAACCACACTGGTCAACGCGTAATCGGCGTAATTTCTTGAAATTTGATTATCAAGTGCCTAGAAAGTAGATGTCCATATTTTATATGCAATTGCGGGGGTATCATATGTGTCTTACAGACACATGAACAGAGTAGTCAATTTTTATCCAAAACTTGTATACACACCGGATAATGACAGCGGGACATTTTCTCTTTCTAGTTTTATAAATGGAAGGTAACAGTCGAAATTTTGAAGCAAATGAAAGAAACAAATCTCGTTTGGTGAGTGGGGTCTGCTCCACAACAGCGTGCAGATA